>JAJEKV010000037.1:11105398-11377497 GCA_021234155.1 Isoetes taiwanensis
TTGTTGTACTTCGTTCAGTTACGTATTGCTATGGTGGGTATCCTTGTGAGTCGAGTTTAAGTAGGGTGTGAGCCCTCTTTGCCCCTTGTTGTGGCCTTCCCTTCCGTGGTAGTGGGCATTGTGGTTTTTATACTTTCTCATTTTGGGTTACTTTGGGATTAGGTCGGGCTTTGTTTGAATTGAGATTGAATAGCCAACAATTGCTGCTTCATGTGTATCACGGTGTTTGGCTCGATGCGGCTGACAAGCCTTGCATGCGATGCGTGTAGCGGTTGGTGTGGTTGATTTGGAAGCTGGCTGATTTGTGGATCTTCGGGGATTCAGGCGCGGCCTCTCACGATTCGACTCGGTACAAGCTATTTCAAAGCTTTTTGGTGTTCGGGATTAGTAGGCGGAGGAAGTTTTCCATTTGGCGAGGACTTCTTGGGTGTGGTAGATGGTGATGGAGTCGGTTTAATACTGATGGCGGGTTCGCGGTTGTTGTAGATTAATGGTATGCTTTGTCTCTTTGGGGCCGATTCTCAGCCTTCCTCCTCACTTGCTTTGTAACATTACCACCTTTTAACTAATATGATGGCGACTGATTCTTCAAAAAAGAATAGTGCATTATAGCATTATATGTGGATGACAATATCATGGTGGCAAAGGCATGAAAACTTTACTCAAATGTAGGGAGATTCTCAATAACAAATTCCAAATGTGCGATCTAGGGAGTTGAAAAGATTTTTAGGCATTAGACTTCTGAGAAACTAGGGGTTACCAAAGTTAGGTATAGCCGGCAAACTCAAATTCAAAAAATATGCTAAGCGATTTGGAATGAAAGAAGTCTGTCACGGCAAGCACTCCTATTATTACCGGGCCCCAAAATCTCAAAGCAAATGAGTCCTCAAGCGAGAAGAAGAAGAAGAAACAAATGGAGGAAGTGCCATATAGATCCTTGATTGGATGTTTTGTCATACGTGGCTAATTGTACAAGGCACGACATATCGCTGCGGTCAATTTGTTGGTAGGGTATAATCATGACCGGGGAAGGCTGCTTTGGATGGCGACCAAAAGTGATTTTTAAAGGGTATCTAAAGGTGCTTTGCATTTTGGCGTTATGTATAATACATGTGACTTAAAATTGAAGGCATCTTTGTGATCTTGATTGGGAGTGGAGACCTTGATCAAAGGAGATCTACCTGGATATATGACTATGTTAGGAGGTGCCAGGTTACGGAAAAAGCAAGAAACAAAATTTGTATTGCTTTATCAAGTCTTTGAGAAGCGGAGAATATAATTACGCCTCATTGGTACGTAAAAAGAAATCATATGGGAGAGAAGACTCATGGATGAACTTGGTTTTGGTCGACTAAATCCCTTTGTGATGTTACGTGGCGATTACTAGGCATAACTATATATTAGAAAAACCATGCTATCTGAAAGGTCAAGCATATAGAAATGGAAGTTCATTTCCTTAGAGATGGTAGAAAGAATCAAGTTCATCACGACATATATTGGTACAGGTCGGTTAGCGGATATTATGCTTTACTAAAAGCTTCTTTACTTGATAGCAAGATTCAAGAATTAAAGTTGATTAAGCACAACAGCATTTCGGAAATATTACGAAGGGAGAATGATGAAATTGGTCGGGTAATATTTGAGATCTGATTAAAATTACGCCGAGGAGTTCACATTTTCTAAGGATAGATCAAGCTTTGGTTTGAGATCATTAGGCGGTGCATACAATGGGGGTTTGAATATGCTTGGTCTACATATTTGGAAGGGGAGATAAGATATATAGTTTATTAACCTATCAAGTTAAATGGAAACGATTAAGTATAAACCATTTTAACCTATATAGTTGGCTTACACCATTGAGAAGGAGATTCATTTAGCCCGATTTCTATTTCAATGGTTTTGAACCATTTAAGGAAATAGTTATGGATTATGGCTAAGACAGCAGCCGGTCAAATGAGATTTGAATAGAAATACCGCGAGGAGAGATCGATTAAGGCTGTCGGCGGACCCAATATAAAACACAAGTATTTATCTGGAGATAAATGGTTAGAACTCTGTAATGAGCGTTTGTATAAAGAATCAGGAATGAGCTTGGGCTACTCAGTGTAGTCTAAGTTATACTTACTTTCTGTTGAAGGTCAATCCCATATGAGCAGTAACTTCTATGATTTTGGTAAAGGTTTGAATGACATAAGAAATTTGCATAATCGAAGGTTTTTCTCTTGGATTGTATTGTGACCATTGTGTTGTTAATCAAAGGTGAATTGAATGCAAGGTTACAAGTGTGATTGCATTAAGATTATCTAGAGAAAATTTCTTCATTTTGGTAGGAAAGAAATCTCCACACGGTTTTAAAGCCATCCAGCCACAAAATGCAAAGAAAAGCGAGCCAGGTAGTCAAGATAGGATGCCCATCAATGTTGAGGGGACCTAGACCTCTCCTCAATCTTTTTTGCTTTTTGCTCACGGGACAAAAGTAAAAATCCTATATTATAATGTTATGGGGTGTTGTATCTAGCCCTAGATCGGGCGGACACAAATGAATTGATCAGATCGAACAGTCCAAACATAGCCTTTCCTTTCCTTTTCTTTTTAAGATATTTTTGACCCTTCCTTTTCTTGGAGTGGAGCACGTCGGCTCTTTCCACGTTAGGGCGGTTTCACTGGTGGTCGGAATGCAGTGAGGCACCACAAACATCACGTGGCTTCTAAAGGGTGGGCTCTTCTCGGGCTTGCCTCCTCATCGACAAGTTTGCCTTCGGATACAAAGAGAGTATAGAGCTTTTGCTTGCGGATGAGAGATGTTAAGCGCCCGAGAGATGTTAGTATTTGTTTCTAATACTTCGAGTTGATTGGTAGATATCTCTAAAAGCCCGGATTTGCACGATATGTTTTTCTTCGAGTTCTAAACTGGCTTCAACCCTCAAATGGCAAAGGACTCTCTTCAGGATTAGGGTAGAGCTGCAACGAAATGTCGTGCACAAGATATTAGTTTTGGGATCAAACTACCACTGGATACAAAATCAGAGATGCTCGGTTCTGGCATATATTCAATAAACTCAAGTATAGATGTACCTTCATACGATTTTCTTGCAAAATCCCTTCATGGCAAACTCATGGTTTATGGTTCAAGGTATATGATGTTGATGATAAAGCAATGCAGGTAAAATATTGAAGAAATAGCGTGAAAGTTAACCCCTTAAATATCACGAGGGTTGTGGCAAGGCATATTGTTGGGGCCAGCGGAGTGCATGGTGCTTGTGACATCCATAACATGGTACAATTCAATCTTTCCCAACAAACTCTCAGCAAACTCTCAGCAAGGTATAATCTTTTTAGAGACGTTTTCTCTAACAAGCAATACCTCAGATAGCATGGTCTTATTAAATTCTAGATATTTCTTTTCAGAGATCCTGTATGGCAGAATATTCAATGCAGTTTTTTTTTGCCAAAACCTTATATAGATTCTTACCACCCAACTTCAACATCTGCGTTTGATCTGCATTTTATTGAGCATATTTCAGCTTGATGTATGTTACATGGTGGTTTCTTTACTCTAGGCTATTTTTTTTGGGGCTTTGGTCTGAGGAGATGAATTCCTGATGGCATACATTCTCTATGGTATGAAGCAGGCTAGAGCGTTTTGATTATTGCGTTTTTTATTTGTGTCCGCCCGATCTAGATAACATTATAATATAGGATGATATAAAGGCTACACTCGCTGCAGCTAGGGAATCAGGATTTCCTTTCTCTAACAGTTCATCTATTGTGTTGGTTATTGGATGAAGTTATTTTGAATAGATGCTTCCATCTAACTCAAATTTTGCAGCTGATAGTGATTCAATTAAGGAGATAAATGAGCAATGGGAAATTGAAGATGTGGAGAGGATTGCTCTCAGGGAAGCATTTCAGAAAGCCTCAGAAGAGTGTGAAGAGCTCTCAATAGGTGCAGGTTGAAAATATAGAATGGCATTATCATTTGATAGTCAAGCTGCACATCCTCTATATAACTGGAGCTTGGCTTTGTGTTTAAGAGCCTGACTTATTCTTGAGATGAAGGAAGTGAGGTTATGAGATTATATCCATTCTCTTTCTACATTTACTCAAACAGAATCATTAGATAACCACCAATTTAATATCTTGAAAGTGTAGATCCACTCCAAATTCATGTAGACTGCAGAATGAAACCATTTTTATTATTGAGACATGGCCTTCAATAAGAAAATAAACACATTGGTAAATTAAGTGAATCTAGGATAAGTCACTGGTATTGAAGGCGGATTGAATATATTTATGCTATTTTGCTCATTACTTCAAATAGCTTTCCTGATTGTGATTTTTTATTGACAGTTAGAAGCACAAGATGTGGACAAAGTATATATGGCTGTGATTGATAAATTTGAAGCAATGATGAAAATAGACTAGATATATGTTGCCAGGGGCAAGAGATGTTTATATAAATAATAGTTCCTCCACAAAATAGCTATTGCGGCTTTGCAGTTACAGCTCTTATATATTACCCAGTTACCACATCAGACTATGCCTCAAACAAGATTCAAGAAGACTTTGGCATGTTGTGAGATAAGTGCCACAGCATATCAAAGAACTAAAAATAGTAAAAGTTGCTTATTCATTAGTCCTTTTGAGGATCTTGATTTGTATCTTCATATAAGCTGTTAGACACCTTCGGCCTATTTGAACCTCTGTCAGATTTTTCTAAAATGATGCTTCTATGTAGGTACTTTCTGCCAACCAACTATCAACAATGGTGGAATTTGTGTTGGGCAAGAAGGCGGTGTGCTTTATGCAACTCAACATGTGCTCCTACATTTTAAATTTTTTTTTCCTCATTATTGTATACTGTGTGTATGTTAAGTAATTTATGTGGTGTGTTTTATGCACTCAATCTTTCACCAATACACGTGTTGCTACAACAATGGCACCCTTAGGCAAATGATGGTGTTCTGATAAGCCTTGAATCATTATTCGCACGCTCAAAATTTCCTACCTATGCAACTCAATAAAGCAATCACATTATAATGTAATCCCAATAATGGAATTTCACTACAAGGCCATGATCATGAACATCTTTTAACACCTTTCTAATAATGCAATCTATTTGCAACTTTAATAATTTTTTTTTGTAGAGTTATGGTTTTAATAGAAACAAGTGACAACAATGTGTTCATCTTCTTATAGAGGATTTCTCACGAGACATGGCCGAGATTCCTTTACGACCCTCTGCCAGCCACTTTTGGCCATGTTTAGTATTGGTCTAACATCTTGGGTGAGGAAGACATTAAAGAGTGTGGGAGTTGCATATATTCTTTGTTTTGCAAGACCCGATGCTATCATACATTTAAGAACCACGCCCGACTGTGGCCAGGCTTTCATTACTAGTAGGCAATAATACTATATTGAATGCATTATTTTTATCAACAGAGTATATCTTCCATGAATGCAGAGTTCATGGCGAGAATATACATAGCATTCATAACAGAAAATTCACACAAAAAACTTCACACGACATGGTAATGGAGCATTCAGATGATATCTGATTGCTCGGCTCGATTAGTCGTTTGAAGCGATTATCAAGAATGATAAGCTGCATTTAATGAGAGACCTTTTTCTAAATTGCATGCCTTCTCTTTCTAGCAGTTTAAAATCCTCTATCATTTCCTTGATGCGCACATGGAGTTTCTGAATAGGGGTGAGCTCCTTAGGCATAATATGTACATGCAAATGGCGTTGAGGACGATCGTCATGTCTTCGCTTAAGCTGGCGGTATGGCGGGGATCCACAACACATGAGGCTACGTAGCCGGGACATCATTCTTTGCAGGGAAGCAGTCGAAAAGTGGGTAATCTGTAATATAAAAAGGTATAGAAAAAAATGTCACATAATACCATCGGCATCATGGGAATGATCCTTGAAACTACACTGCATTGGAGTCGGCTTTTGTGCTGGAAGGAATAAGATGCAAGAAAAATAGTGAGATAGGTCACTGTAAGAAGGGCTAAGTTGGGTGGATTACCAGAGGGAACCTGAAGCTGCTCCTTAGTAGAAGGAGCAGGCACCTTCGCCCCCTTTGCGGTGCATAGGAATTGGATTCAGAGCATCATTTTTAGCGCTATAGAAATGATGGTACACCACATGTTTTTTGTACACATTATAATGGATTAAGTTTCTATTCCTAGAAGGTTAAGACAGATGGAATATGGATAGAACCGAATAAGTTCACGTGATTTCGCACATGGCTATAGGGTTTGACGCAGGATTACATTGAAAGCCAGGTGTCAAAGATTATGTTTGATGATTAAACTTGCATATAAACAGTCGAATATACATCCAAATGGTTAACACAAGACAGCGAGATGGAGAAGGATAGGGATATAGAGTCACAAAGGCATAAGCATGCAATGAATATTTGTTTGGGGATACGGAAAATTCGTCAAGGTAGTAAGGAGTCATTTCTCAAAAGTGCAAGAGGTGATCAGCAGGTACTTTGTTTTGCTAGGAAGAGATTGAATCTTTCGATTGACTAAGATTGCACCGTTGCTTGCTATCATTATTATTCTAAAAAAGAAGATATGTAAGCATCTTGATGCAGGAAAAGAAGGTATATGATGTATAATTGTGCAATAAATAGATTGAATAAGAGTTGTATTCTAATTTATTTCACGATTTCTGAGAAGACACATCGCTATGTTCATCTTATATTATAAATATTTGTGTGTAAGTGTTGGACCCGGCCCTATGTCGGGCGGTGGAGATTTGATCTAGCTATTGGGCCGGTCGGATATTGTGAGATTCGCGTTGAAGCTATTGCTGCTTGCCGTGTACTACCTATGGCGGTGTCATACTTTTTGTTTACGGCGACTTCGACTCGCGTGCTACGATTGGATTTTGGCCCTCGACAAAGCGCTTCTAATCGAGGAGTTTTGTTTAGGTATTACTGTTTCATTTTGTGGGTTTTTGTTAAAGTGTGTGGGTTCGAAAGGAAATCTTTCACCTGCAGGTTTGCTTACTATTGCGGGGCCCGGCGTTAAGTGATTTACTTGGGTATGGTTTGGTGGGGCGTGTTTTACGGGAAGCCGGGGAGGTTTGAAGGGCGGAGTAGGATTACGTTTCAATGTCTTGGTTAAGATCCCTTTCTTTGGGTTTTTGAAAATAGGTAGGAGGTCTTTGACGTGAGCGGCACCCACTGATTGGTGGAGTTAGAATTTGGGTGAGTGCATAGTGACTTGACTTATAGCGATATTAGTACTCTATCTAGACAAGTTAAATGATTATAATTTGGATGCGAGCTTGTGAATGGAAATTGTTTTTTTTTTTTTGGAGAAGAGGCATGCACAGAGAAGCATGGGCTGCCGAGAAGTTAAATGGGCTGACTAAAATTATGTGTGAGGCTGGTAGTTTAACCACAAGGTGGAAGAATTTAGGTATGGAGGTGCGCCTGGGAAGCCAAGGTCTCCTCCAGAGAGCCCCCACGGTAATCTTTGCTTATTCCAGACCATGCGGGAGGCGGTTTCGATGGATCCGCAAGGATGGAAACTCTGAGGCCCATGTGTAGGTATTATTGAAGGGAAAAGATAAGGAGAGAGAAAGATCACACAAAAACTTCGAGAGAAAGCAAGGGAATGGGTTAGGCAAGACTCACGGGATAGCCGGCATTGATATGATCCTGGGGGCATGATGAATAAGCTAGCTGCGGTATAGCTTCAGCCTTGATGGCCGTAGAGAATACATCGCAGGTACGGCAGGACCAAGTAGGCATTGGTAGCTTATTGTGGTCATTGAATTAGATCTATAGCGAATACGATGAGGGAGAAAAAAGGATGCGAAGCCAGCATGCACAATCAACTATTGTAAGCACTTTCCAGAATATTTGTTGGTAGAATAGGGAGTGGTAGATGATGACATGGCTACAACATTCTTGGTTTTGTCATTGTTTCAAATTGACGGTATAATGCAGCTTCAATGGGCGAGAATTACCGCACATCTAACTTTTCTGGCATGGTTTTGCGAATCGTGCGTTGCCGGGGAGATTTAAATTTTGCTTTCGGCGTGGTGCCACTTTCCGCTATGAACTTGGACACTTCCATCCCAATCCGCGAGTACAAACCTCCCTTCAGCACCTGCCAGGTGTAAATTCATGCCTTTGTGATACAGCGAGTGGTGCTCCGCCACAGGCCGAAGATCGCGTAATAATGCCAGCATATCGCGCATTGTATTACTCACAAAAAGGTTACCGGTATTTGTAACTCACAAAGGCTACCCCAAAGCGGTTTTTATCATCAGCGGCGGTGAGTTCCAAACAAGCGAAACCGGGTTCAGTTTGAACACCAATTGTTGATGATGTACATGTTAAAGAGGCCATTTTCTTTTGCGGCATGTGGGCGGGGTCTCGATACATGTAAGGCTACATTCTTTCTACATGTTTCATCATATAAAACTTCTTTACAATCGGGGCATAATGTCGGGATAACAGTGCTTGGGATCCATGAATTTTCAAAATGTCGAGAATATCTTGAAGGCAGGATGTCGAGACAAGCGTGTTCCATTTCTCCGGCCACGCAAGAGAAGAAAATGTCAATTACGCCCATGCATAACTAATCAATCATGGAACTCGAGCTAAAGAAAAGCGTAATTAACTTCTATATTTTCAAGAAAGCTGACCATTCAGTTATATTTTTGTTTTAGCTTATCAGTTAGCTGCTTGGGTAATAATGGATAGAAATAAAAATGACCTTTGTATCATTATTGTACATGCAAATGAAGGTATTCATAGCTAAAGAAAAGTACATATATATTGAAGTTATAATGCATTATGTGAAACTCCTTTTTCTTTGGTGCTTATAAGTCTTATGATGTCACAAATTGCATCATCAAGCTCATTCTTTAAAAGATATGAAATGATTAATGCTATAATTGGATGTGATGGGAATCTGAAATTAATTATCCAATTAAGTATCCAAGCGTGTGAATAATCATTTAACTACAATGGTAGGAATGTCATGTCGACTTCCATTTTATGTCGCGAGGAGTTGTTAACACAACTTACATCAGCGAGGGAAAAATTAATGTTATATATTTATTGAACTTTGTGGGCTTTGATGCAATAAAGGCAAGGTCACGCCTTCATTGTGTATTGCGGTTACTATGTAGGGGACCTAAATGAACATGCTATATGCAACTATTTTATCCAATTTTAGATAGCGCATTTTAAGTTTGTAGTAGCGAAAACTCCATGTTTCTTTATGCATGAACTTGAGGTAGGTGTTTTGGAATTTCTACTATTGCTACATGAACTTGGTGGGCATTTGGAATTTTCTGACTATTGCTGTGGTGGAGTGATGACATTATATAAGTTTTTATTGCATATGTTTAAGTTTACTTATCTTTCCCTTGGTCTTATCATTAAGGTAAACATTATATAAGTTCTTATTGGTTCTTATTTGGTGGTAACGAAGTGGAAACCTCAAAGAAGTGTTTACCAAGGATGTGGTGGTACCATTGTCTAGGAAAAGCTCAATGAACCAACCATTGTCTATCTACAAGCTTCAGGAGAACTATTTCCAAAGTTGAGTTCAATTCATGGGACAATAAAATTCCAACTTCTCTATGGACAATAAAGTGTTCAACTTCTCATAGAGAGAGATTTCTCTGTATGCATAGATTTTTATAGCTTTAGCATGTCGGCTGTGAGATATTGCTTATTGATCTAACATGCGATTGGGGGCGGTAAAGGAGTTGGGTTACTTGCATATAGCAACGAGAGAGACCAATATGGTATATCCATTAAGATTAGAGATTATTGAAAAAGTCAAGACATCGTGTTTCCAAAGCGAATTTGCAGGATTACATCATTTATAGGTTACAAACTTCTGCCCGACAACTGACACTTTATTAGTGTTTATAAAGGAGACTTTAGAATGGCTATTAATATATGCGCACAACCTCCTTTAAGTTCACAAACCATTCTAGAGCATAGAGTTGGGCTATTGGGGGGCAAAAGGGCATGTTTTGAACCACTTGATTGCATTCTATTCTAGTCTATTCATCTACTTTGAGGAAAGAGGTGAATTCGGTATGGGCGATACTTGCCTCTCTAATCACAAACTGCCGTGGCAATGGGGCCTCGATCTAAAGGCGTGTTGGCTGAGGAAAAGAGCTCAATGGCCTGGCCAGATGGAATGTCTGCGAGAGAACACGGAGGTGCATCCAGTGCAAGCAGGCAAACCATCGCGATACTCGGGCCATGCCTTGATACATGGCACGCGGCAAGCTACGGGATGCCGGCACCTTGAGCAGGGCCAAGATGGCGTACGATGCCACATAAGCCCCATCTTTGGAGGAAAGGGGCTTACAGCCTACACAGCACCTATCTACCCATGAAAAGCGCCGTCCATTGCCTCTATCCACAAGGTGTATATACACTATCGGGGATTGAGAGCGGGGAATGGGCGGGAAGCGTACGAAGGATTTATCAGCAGCTTTGCTGGAGTTGTGGAGAGCGAATGCCGCCTCGCGGAGGTGGCCAGACATATGATGACATTGAACCGCAGCTATCTTTGAGAGCTGGTCCGGTCTGCTTGATCCATGCATGAAGATATTGAGCTACGACGGGTGCGGGATGGTGGGATCATACCTTGAGCCATGGTCGTAGGGGATCATTTCGATCCTTGAGCTCACGATAATGTGTCATATTTATTTCTTTCCCCTGCATGCAGGTTTGACAACACTTTTATTCTTGTCATGATCCCCCCTCCCCAAAATCCTTTAGGGCGGGTTTTAACACGGTTGATATCACGGATTTGATGGCTTCCTTTTTGAGTCCCATGAAGCCGTTGGTCTCAGAGTGGGCGATAAAGCTCTATCTATCTATCCTATCCCTGTCTATCTATCTATCCTATCCTATCCTATCCTATCCTATCCTATCCCATCCTCACGGATTCAAGATCATTGGCCCACAGTCCTTAGACTTGTTATGTGTATAGCCTTGCCTTTTTTTTTTCTTGTTTGTTTGGTTTTGTTTTGTTTCTTGTTTAATTAACACAACCATTGGGTCCAACACATTTAATTAAAATCCCCTAACCAAACCCCTTTGGTTTGGGTGCATATTCACCGCGGGGGTGACTCGTTGAGCTGTTGGATAGAGCATATTCACCTTATTCCTTAATCTAGCCCAGATGCATTAAAGTTCCTGGATTTGTGGGGTATGCAAGTACAAAATTTGCTATCTTGTATAACAAGATTATAAAAAATACTATAAGATTTCAAAGCTGAGGAATACTATATATGGTGTTGATTCGATGGGTGAAATACAATTATGGGGAGCTCTGCAGCTGCCCTCGTCACCCGATTATTGAATATGCACCCAAGGGGGTTTAAAGGGAATTTTAATTTAAATGTGTTGGACCCAATGGTTTGTGTTGAGTGTGTCAATGGTGGTTATGTGTTGGTTGTTATGTCAATGTTTATTATGTGTTGTTGTTATGTGTTGGGGATTTGGTACATATGTTGGTTCTTACTCATAATTGTATTTGCGTAACTAGAATTCATTTGAGGAAGACTTTCATCTGTAACTTTTGAATTTGATCACGATAAAACAAATGAGACATAAGTAAAAGTACCATAAAGATAGGCGATTGATCCCATTATTACGAAGAGTTGCATAAAGTTTTGCAGACAAAGAAAACCCCGCATTATTATGCTTTACATATTGTTACTTCGCTTCTGACTATTTCACTGGCTGACACCATTGTTTATCAATCCCATATGATTTTTGGATACTCCATCTCTAGCTTAAAAGGTAATGCATGATTCACCTTATGGTTAGATTAAAGTTCCAAATACACAATATAAATGGATTCTTTGTGGCCACTTTGGTGATGCATTGACATGGAAAAGAGTGGAATAATCACTTTGTTATGTTTATAAGAATCGGATTTGTTGATTGAAGGCTAATTTGCTATGAACAATTGACCGAGGGAATATCCAAGAGTTGGAAGCAAGCGTGGGAGACCTAAACTCTAAACTCTTTTTGGATCTACTGACAAATCTTAGGAAGGGAAACAAAGGGGGTTTTCGCGACACTACGTTCTAGAATCAAAAGAAATAATACCTTGTAAAAAAAAAGCAGTATTATGCTAGCCCGAGAAATGAAACTAAAACAAATACCTTTGTAAGTGTGAGCAAAAATCCATCTCGTGGCGATAAAATCCACTCAGGCAATAAGAATCCATGCACAAGTGCATACCACATACATATACACATCTACATGCACACAATACGCACACCCACACTACACTGCACATACACAATACATACACATGCATATACATGCATGCACGCATGCACCACATGCACATGCATGTTACTTTTATCTGTCTGTCACATGCTTGTGATGTTCATGCACACAAACCACCTCTTGAGGAAAGACAACAACCTCGGATTGTTTCCAACCAACAAAATCAGCGACCCATAAAGGTTGCGCTCCTGCGGGAAATACCTAGCCCCAGTACACCTCCATGAATACAACAACGAAATCATAAGAAAAACCATGTGAAAAGCGTATAAAAATCAAAAGTAACCCCACAGTATTGATGCTACATATTGTACTTTATATATATTGAATTAGTAGGATCACCCTAAGATGCGATTATTGGGCTTAATGCACAGTAATTCACTATATATGAATCCTCATGGCTCTTGATAGTTTCATACTTTCGATTGAAAAAGGATTACTCAACTTGGTCAAAAGCAAATCTGGATGACCTTTCACATGAACCTTTTGTAAGCCAAACCCAAACCTCAAGCTTTGAGTTATTTAAGGTGTTCTTTTCCAAATCCTTTTTATGGCCAGGCAGGTAAATATTTCGGCCAATACTTGATGCACATCCTCCTGATAGTATTCGATAAAATTAATGTGCATGGTTTACTTGTATAGGCGGATCGTAGCTTTCCACATGGCTCATTAGGCTTCTCATTTGATCACCAAAAGTGATTATCTTTGGATTCACGGAGGTATTTGCATGGATAAAGCTTACGGAACAACAACTTTTAGTCGACTCCAAATGTCCTCATGTTTCATGCCCTTTCGTTCCAAATGACCTCGTCAAGTAAAGAATACCGTCCCAACTTTTCCTTTGTATAAAACTTTTCTGTATGTCCCTACATTTTTAGATGTCTAGCTTTAGTGGTAACAAATCTTCGCTTCGTCCCTTTCACATTTTTGTTTTGAATGGGGGAGGATGGGCACATGCAATGCCTAACCATTTGGATGTGTAATTTTCCTTTTTTGGGAGATATAGACAAAGTGAATGAAAAGCTTATCGATGTACATTTAGTCAAAAGGGATGCGTAAGTTGGAGAAGAGAACAAAGGTAAGCTCACAAATATGGCAGCGAGGAAGGGCACTTCTAATGCTTAAGAGCTTGAGCCACGAGTATAGATGTTGATGGTAAATAACAAGCTTAGTTCTTATTTGAGATGAAATTTTTACATGGATTACATTGTTTGCATTGTGTCGGACAATAATGCAATCTAACTCCTTTACTCATGTAAATCCCAGTTGTCTTTTAATCCTACATTCTATTATTTACGAAATGCATAGAGTTAATTTTTGTGCACATTTTTGTAGAAACGGCCGGAGGAGTTATATTACATGTAATACATAGTAATACAAAATACCGCAGTAAGAACTACGTTATAAAGGCTATTATAACTAATTTTGTCTCTCAAAGAGGAAAATTAGGTTAATTAAAACACTTGTTTTGGGATTAGATCCAAAATAACCATGGTTTTAAAGTTTAAAGTTTGGCACATATCTGGAAGTATAAAGCGATCAAGTATTGATGAGGCCTTAATCATCACAGAACTCCATCAAGAGTTATTGCCAAGGCATGGGTTGTATTCTGAAGCGAGTGTCAAGTTCAATAGCCCGGCGTAGGGTCAAAATATAGAGTATCGAGGGATTCTCTCGCACCAACGATTTTGAGCTTGTCCCTCAGTATGGTGAAGTCTTGCTTAAGTACAAGATGTCACCGTCTCGGGATCCTCTCGGTGTTTGAAACCATGATGGTTTTAGGTCTTTACCCGAGCAAAGGCTTCAAGAACCTCTTGATGAGTTCGTTGGTGGTGTGTATCCTCGGTACCTCCCTCATGTGACCTCCTTCCACGATGTTTGTTGATAAGTACTACGCCATCATCAACACCTGATTATTAAAATAGAAAGAAAAATGCTGAGAACCCATGAAAGGATCCTAAAGCCATCCCAATAATTTTTGTCATAGTTTGATCCCCTATTCAATCTATGGGCATGTTTGCATCTGCCGACTCCAATTGAGTTGTTGTCTTAAGGAAATTCAGATCAGGGGTGATTGATTTATAGCAACACCATTTCTATGTTTCAGTTGTCCATAGAACAAGAGTTCTAATGGTGTCATAAAGGCTGTTTGCTGGTCATGCACTCTTGTTAGGGTAGGGGAGGACATGTAGTGGCTTATCCATGCCAAAAGGATTAGCCGACCATGGGCATATAAAGATATGGCGGAATGTTTCGAAACTTTAGCCCTGACCTAAGGGACATCTCAGAGAGATTTGAGCATTGTACTTTGCCACAGCAAGCATTAGACTTTAGGCTTTTATTGAGCACCAACCATTTGAATAAATAACCTTTTTTTGCACCTTGTAATTTCCACCCTTTTTCTTTATGACCGATGGCCTCCTTCTGCATTTTTAGCCCGTGATTTGAGACTTTAGTTCCCGTGATCACCGGCGTGGGGTTGTATATTAAGCCCACCTTGTACCACTTTTGTCTTATGCGATACGGTTAGATCTCTAACTAGAGTTACATTTCCCCATTTGATGTCCTGAGTGAGGATCCGTGTGGATATTCTGTTAAGGTGGAGTCTGTACCACATTGGATATTTCTTGCCATGTCTTCCATTACGTGCCATTAAAGACTGTACTTGTGATTATCTAATCCACGGGTTTCCTCTTTTATTTCTTTGGAATTGCTTTAAAAGCTAGACATCCATCCCTCCCTCATCAACTGGCCACGATGCGAAAGAAATTAAAAGTCCCGAAACATTTTTCAATTGGATGGGCCTTAAAACAACCGAAACTTTATTCAGGACTTGGATAATTCTTCTCATAATGGTAGATGTGCAGGCAGTTAAGTTGGTAGAATCATCTGGAAGGTGATGAGGGGTAGATGGACTCCCACAAGTTTGGATCAATTTGGTGAGTAGAAGGCAGAGGGCAGGTGTTGAAACCAAGATCTCCACACGGTTTTCTTAAGGCGGGCACGTAAATGAGATCTTTACATCCTAGTCCTCCTCTTTTTCCTAGGGAGGGTGAGATGTTTCCACCCCACCATAAGCTCCCACATGTATAAGTTCTTTCATGATGACCTCTAACTCACGGTGGGTTTTCTTGTAATGCGCAATTATAGGCTGAGAAGAAAAGCATGGTGGCTATAACTCCATTAATTATTTGCTCTTCGGTAAAAGATAGAGACTTGGGGTGTTTGGGTTTCTTTTTAATTTTGATGACAATTAGTTCCCCACTTAAACCATGCATACTCATGTTAAGAGCAAGAGAGGCCCGGGCCAATAATTTTGTATGATTATGGAGGCCACATACTTTGATTCCATGAATCTTGTCATCACGGTACATCGAGCGTTGCACACTTATCTTTGTTCAAAACCACCGGAATCTTGCTTCAAAGAGATCCAAACACCTCGAGGGATGCAATCTTTTGTCTCCCTGCTCTCAAGAACCACAAGCGATATCCTTCCGGCATATTGCATAGCCCGACAAGGTGTCAGTTGAACTAAGGCTTGAGACAACAAATTTTATTACGTTTTGTTGCCGACTTCATGATGATCCCGCGACACCATTTACGTACAATAAGGAGCAGGGTAGGAGCGAGGACACCCTGTCGACCCCTCTTTTGCATTCAAGAAGGAGAGATGGGGAACCATTAACCATATTTGAGCACCACAACATTGAATCCCGGCAATTTTTGCCAATCACTTGCTCTGAGAACTAAGCGGTCCATGGTTACGTATAGAAAGTTCAATTGATGGTATCATGGGCTCTCCTAAAGTCCGGTCCCGAAAGCAGTACATCATGCAGTTAGGTAACCCCATTCCGGTGTAAACCCTCATAGGCCCCAATAAGGATTATCTAATATGCCGCATGGGAGAAAGCTGGCCGAGCTGGATGGTATTTTTCACCGCAGGGATTTTTGTGATTCTAATGTAAAGAACAAGTAATATCTTGTATGACACATTTGTAGTGATATTGGCCTCGATCTACGAATGTAGTGGAGCTTGTCCACTTTTTGGCATAGTGCAATTAAACTGCATTAATTCTTTGGGTGTAAATTTACGCACCGCCGGGGCTCGCCGGATGTGTAGTAATGTCTTTACATCCATAATGCTCCAAAAGTGTTCATATGAAATTCCGTTGAGAGCTATCGGGACGGGACTTTTCCATGAGCCATACTTACGATAGTTGCAAGAATCTCTGTCTCCATTGGGTGGTGAGCTGCTTACGATCTTCAATATGTGCATCCTTAGGGCCAAGGTAATCAAAGAACTCCATCATTTTTCATTATACGTACAATTGGGCAAAAGAGCTCCTTGTATTTATTGAAGAATAATTTCACACTGGAATGTCTTCTTGTTTGCGGAGAGTTGCCGATTCTCATCATGTAATGAGACTATTCCATTGTTCATGATCACGCTTTTGGCTGCTCTATAGAAAGAATTTAGAGCTGAAGTCATCCATTTGGTTAACCTCTGGACTTACGCTCTTGGTACATGGCTTTGCCTTCATGTTCTTCAATTAACTTTACTTTCCTTTCAAGGTTCTTCTCTCCTGGCTGCTGACAACACATTGGTTTTGTCGAGGAAAAAGCCTGCAATGCGATATCCCTCATTTCAAATTACACTTCCATCGCGTTTCTTTTTTGTTTCCTCCACCCCATTGCTTAATCCAGGTTTTACGATCTGCTTACTTTTCCTAATGAACTCTTTCATTGAGCCACTAGCATTAACTCTTTCAGTACCATAAAACCTTGCAAAGTCTTCACAAAAGGTCTTGTTATTCGGCCGGACCCAACATTAAACTTGAATGATGTATCGGCATGTCTATTAGGCGGGATACGTGAGAACTTGTGGATAGTGTCGAGATACTGAGTTCTTGCCGGTCATTCTCCATTATTAAAGCTATCCCATCTTCTAAAGGTAGATATATTGGTGTAAAAAACACTGTCAAAGGGAGACAATATACCCTATCATTCCCTTGTCTTTTATTACACCATGAGGTATGCATTAGGCAGAGGGAGCATGGTATACAAAGTTATGGGCACAACTTGTCCCATTGGGATCTCTCCTTTTTGACATGTTAAGTTTTTCCTAGCTACGCTCCCCATGAGGGTATTATTGAAATCTCCAGAGAATCGAATTATTTGTATTACGTCCCTAGCGATAATGCAATGCAGTGGTAACACACACTAGGTCCACAACAACTATAGGTTTCGAGTTAGAACCGCCAATCTTACTCTGACTGTTGGGTGTCAAAACTCCGCAGTGTAATGTAAAGTGGTTGGTGGAGGCCAACTAAGCAATGTAGTGTGGTGTGTGGTCATGTGTCAGGTTGGATGCTTTGGTGGTGGCGTTAAAATACTATCTATCATCTATCTATCTATCTATCTATCTATCTATCTATCTAATCTATCTATCTATTGAGTGGTACGATGGCCGTTAAATGCTATCTATCTATCTATCTGTATCTATCTATTAGAGTGGAAGCATAGACGTGATAATACCTACACTTTCGTTTCTACCTCAAAGACCACACATGCCATGCACGGAAAAGGATGCAAAAATTTACCTTTTTATATCCATTCCGAGCAATACATATACCCCTTTTAATTACCGCTTCTGTGGGGCCCATATTGGTTTCCATTGGGGAAAATCCATGCGCCTAGATTTGATTGCCTCCAAGGCGGTGTCACAATAGCAACTGTGACAGATTGTAATGCGCCCTTTAGTTCCTTTCAAGGCAATGAGGAGCCCTTTTCTCTTTAGGGGGCCCTTAATCCCTCTTAGATTCGAGACACAATCTTCATTGGACTTTGGAACTGATTCTGAGCCCATTCTCCTGGGGGTATAGACCTTCTTAAATCTTTTTTTAGATGCAGTGGAGGTGGGGTGGCAAAGGAATTAGTTCATTTGAATTTCTCCCGGTTTCATCTTCTTGTCCTCTTCACCCTTACGGCTTTCCATGCGGTATGGATGGGTGTCCTTCAATTCTCTTAAGCTGATATTTGGTGTTTGAAGATATCTTTTCCTCCATTGGGGTGTCCATACCAATTCTTGCCAGCCGAGAACCTAAGTCTATTGGTTTGTTCACTAGCTAGTTCTGGCCTCTGGAGTTACAAGCATTTGGGGTGAGTTCCCAATTCTTTGCTTGTTGGACTTAGAGGTCTACTATTGTGTTCGGCCACCAATTCCTTAGCTATACGGAATTAGCAACCTTTGGCTCAGTGAACATTGTCATGCTCAACTTGATCATTTGCATGTCCACATTGATATGCTTTGATCTATTGCAATGTATCTGTACCTTGGTGGAAGCACCATCATGATCAGTGGTGTTTGGAGATGTCGTGGATGGCACTTGTTCTCGCGATATCTTCTCAATGATCTACGGTTCTTTGGGAAAAGCTCCTAGCGGTGGGGAGAATCAGCAATAGACTTGGGTGAGCTTAGCCCACACTCTATATCCATTTGATGGATTCCTCGGAAGAGAATTAATCATTCCCACGAACCACAGTGGGGTTCCACGATTATTTAGGCTTTGGATCTGATTTTTTTTTCCGGTCAGGATTGTTCTCCATAATACTTTTCCTTTAGATTCCGGGATTATTGAGGACCTCGCTTTTCAATTCCTCACATGAATTGAACTTTCTTTTTTCCATTCCTCCTCGTCCTCTTTTTCCACCTCTTTCCGTATTGCCTTAGCCTTTTCTTTCTCTCTTTTTCTTCTCGATTCTCTGTTTCCTTCTTTTTTCTTTTCTCCTTTGCCATTCTGTTGCGCCTTTTGTCTTTCTATCCTTCCTTTTATTTGGTGTAGTCCGGCCTCCTCCATACGCTTCCTGGGTTAAACTTCGCCCAGGCACAATCTTAATCTCCTTCACAGCACACCGTTCCCCCCATGAGTCTGATGCCACCAAGTAGGACATGGCTGGTAGAATACTGCCACCAGCTTCAAGGTTTGGGATTACCAAGTGATCCTGAGATTTGAATGTGAGGTTGGCCCGAGGGATGTCCAATTTTGTGCCCGCTTGCGGGCCTTTGTGCGGGGAATTTGACTTATGATATTCCTGATACAGACGAGGGATGAGTAGAACTGCTAATCCTTGTGGAGAAATATGTCCAAGCCGGGTGGAATAGTGCAGGAAGTTTGGGAATCAAAGGATGGATGCATTTACGGAAAGAAACTTGAGTATTGGCTTTGGAAATAGTACCATTTGAGAAGGATATTGTTTGTTTAGTGACACCACATTCTACCATAAAAAAGGAAAGTCTATCCATTGAATCTTTGTACGTCGCGACCCCCTGTTCCAATCTCTCCAGGATTCCCCTTTTAAAAAGAGTGAGTCTTACCCCTCATGGCGAATCACAGCCAATAAGGCCACCGGGATTTCAAAATTTAAGTTTATTTATTTTCTCTTGCGCATTTGAAGGGCTTACCCACAAACACCGGTTCTTTGTGCAGAGTAGTCCCTTTAGCACTTCTTCCCCACCCTGGTCGCGCATAGTCCGGTGGCTGATCCCGCGCCTCCTTACGGCTGCAAAGTCCCCCACTCCACGAAGATAAGCGCAGTGTTCACCATATCGCGGTAGAGGTAAAGAGAGAGAAATCTCCAAAAAGCTACAAATTCCTTCCACCTTTCCCCTTTCGATGCGGCTGCAAGGTGACCCACTATCTCCCGAATTGGCTATGGGCCTTCACACTTAGAATTCTGAATGGTATCCAATAATTACGCAATCCGAGTCATCCCTTTTTATCGTGGCTACTTTCCGTCCACTGTGTCGCACCCCAAATCGCGCTACGTATATTAGCACATTTCCCAATACCGGTCCATACGATCCCGATACCACATTCCCCGGTATTTTGTCCCCGATCCACTGTTGTTTCCGAACCACATGCTTCCCGCTTTCAATATTTTCTACGCACTAATGCGCAAGCAATGCGTACTCCCTAGCCGCAAACTTTACCACTAATGCGCTATCGACCACGAGCAATGCGGTATGGAAATACCAGCGCTTGCATTCCTATCACCACAAATTCACTCAACCAGATTCCAGAAGCGAACCTCGGATTGAGGAACCACGGAAAGAAATAGGTGTAAACAATTCTTGGGGAAGAATGCGATGGAATGGCTCACTGCGATACGTACGCTCTCACCTTCAAGCCATCCACAGAGAGAATCTCTCTCTCCTTTGGACCCGAGGGATGTGAAAAGAAGTTTCATGGATTTAGGAGTAGAAGAGTTTCTGCGCTCTCCCTCAGCTCAGCTACATGCATCTCCTCAAGCTCAGCATATTCCATCTCGTCAAGAAGATATCACAGCAATGCATCGTGATTATGATCAACGTCGTTTGGATTTTTATAGATCTTGAAGGTAAGCAAGTATAAAATGTACTCTATTGCTTTCTCCTAATTTTTTTAACATTGATTTGACATGTGAATGCATGAAGATAATGTTAATATATGATCAAAATTTCATGGATTTTGAAATGACTGAATACCGAGATCAAACAAAGGGATCGGATAGATTTCACTTTTAATCCAAGATGGGACAGGCCTCTTATGGGTTAATTCTTGGATATAGATGCTTTGAACTGGATGGTAAGTTCATCAAGTAGTAGAGGGTGCATCAAACAAACAAAATAATTTCTATAGATATAGTACATTTCATTCTTCAATTCAATTCAATTTAATTCAATTCTTCAATGTAGGGAAATGGATTCTGTGACCTTTACAATTATCCTACGTAAGAGAGTTGGAAATCACAAATTATACAAAACAGTGACTCTAATGAAACCACGAGTTATACAACAACAGTTTTATGTTAGCAGTGGTCTGGAGAGCCCCCTATACACTATTTCTCCCATAAAGGTGTGCTTTTGCTAGTGGTGCACAAAAAAATGAAATTCAAGCACTGAATCAGCACCTTCATAGGTAACATGTATGATCAGTAATCACATTGCCAATGTGTTCATTATGTTATACCTAAATAATGAACATCCCAATATTTTATGAAGGGAAAGGAAGGGCAATGAAGGGTAGCTTGAAGGGCAATCAATACTAAACCAGCACCTGTGTCATAATATGCTAAAGTGTGTATCACTAGTAAAAGGAGACCCTAAAATACAATTGATGGATAGATTAATGGGGTTTGGAAAGCCATTTCTCTGTTTACAGGCTGCACGCCTTAGGTAGGAGATCTACAAGTATACAAGTTTTTGAGACATTATGAGAGGGCAAATGACGCCATGAACATTGCACCATTGAGAGAACCTAATTCAGGATTTGCAACTAAAAATTAGGCCAGATCTAGTCTCACATGCTCCAATATATTTGGCCTATAACAAAATGCTGGTTCAATGAACAAAAATAATTGGGAACAATAATGCATGATAGAATAGAATAGAATAGAATAGAATAGAATAGAATATAATGCATGATAGGAACATGTTGTCAGTGTCCTACTTGGTACAATGCCATGATGCCAAGAACAGTACATATTACTAGTTTCTAGTTTCATCAAATCATTGCATGTTATATTTGTGCTTAAATCATTCATATGTTACATTTGGAACCTCAGTTACAATCTTTTGGAATTCTGTTATATGCAAGTTCACAATATTTGGAATTCCTTTAGATGCAAGTTTACAATCTTTTGGAATTCTGTTATAGGCAAGTTTACAATCTCTGGAATTCCTTTATGGAGTGAGTTTACAATCTACTTGGAATTCTTTTCTGAGGCAAGTTCAATCTGGGAATTCCCCTTTCTGAGGCAAGTTTACAATGCCAGAATTCCTCATAAGACAAATCAACATATTAAATTAAAATATCATTTTTTTCAAAATTTGGCTAGGTTCATTCTTGAGATTAGATCTTACCGGCCAAATCTATTCTGACACCAACTTCAGTTACGCATATTTCTAGTTTAATCCACATCTGCATAAGGAGGAAGGGGCCCTGATAACTTGGCAAAGTAATTGGTCAGGTTTCTACATCAAACACATGTTGACACATCTTTAACATGTAACTTAGAGGTAAACAAGTTTGCATTTCTAGGAGTTGCTAAACTTGTGAAGTTTCTTAGCATGCATCTTATGAACGTACTCTAAGCAAGCATGATGCCAGATTTTTCTTTAAGATGCCAAATTATGATAGATGCCATGTGCAAATTATCATAGATTATCTAACAGTAATCCTAGTGGATCCATACGGGGCTATGGAAATTATTTTATGCCGAGGGTTTTTACAGTGGACCTGTTAAGTCTTTTCTGTCTCTATGCTAGCATTGATAACTTAGATGATTAATAAAAATAATAATATGTCCTCAAATTGATTGATCTATAGTGGATTTAACACTCTAGAGTCCATTATTTCTGTTAGTGCTTATTGTTGTAGTGACAGAATACAAATGGCTCCTATGACTGCAAAAGCTGAGCCATCTATTCAACTAAGGCATTTTGGGCAAAAACTGAGTCATTTATTCAATTGTTAATTCCTTAACTCTTCTTATTGCTAGAGAAGTTGCTGGTCACATGGCTTGGAGTTGAGATAAACACTCATCTAATATTTATGCATCCTCTAAAATTGTTTAAAGCATTTATGCACAAGCATTAAACATTTGAATGGATCACACATTTTGTCCCTAAGCAGTGACATATTTAGGGTCAATTATAAAACTTGAGAGAAGTTTCTTCATTCGAGTGCATTATGTATATCTAGTTCTAGGATTATTAAGAATCACTGTGGGTGGGATGAAGCAACAGAGCATCTTCTTGCATCTCGGATGACCGAAATATGAGCAATAAAGTGAATGACTCGACGATAGACCAACAACATATTGTGATCAAGGCGGAATGGATCTGGTAAGAACCCTGCTTAGGGAAGTTTGGATTTGAACTTTTGTGTTTAACTTTCTTTTTACATATGTTTGTCTGCAAAACATGCTGTCTTTTCTCTTGATTAGAAATATAATGTCACAGAGTGGTTGTCTTGCTCAGTGTTTTGAATGGCCTTGAGAATATCCATGTACTAGTTCTTTGGATCAATGGTAGTTGGACTATTAGCTCTTTGCTTTTCATTAAATGTTCATTAAATATAAAAGTACATCATGGTCAACACCGAATCGATAATAATGAACCATCATTTAAAACCTTTAACATATAATAATATTAATAGATGGCATCTAATTTGCACCTAGCAACGAGGGTTATTTTAGTGGACAGACTAGTGTTGAATTCGTACTTAGTGTATCTAGTTTATCACATTCAATTGAAAGCATGCTTGCATTGAGGAAAGATATGCATAATACCAATGCTCGCATGCACAAGGTTATGTCTTATGGCTATGTTAATAGACGACTAATTCATTGTATTCTAAAGAAAAGTATAACAACATACTGTTGCAATTAGCATTGGAAGAAAGTATTGTTTGGTCTGCATGGTATTTTTGAAAAAATATTGTATGGCCTTAGTAGTATATGGATCATGACTCGTTTGTGATGTGATTGAATCCTAAGCCAGCGGTTCTAAATCCAATCTTTGAGGAAGCATAAGGGATCTAGAAGATTCGACCCTCTAGTAGGGAGCAATCGTTACACATCCCTTGATTTTAGCCAGGCTTTAACCAAGTATTTAGTCTCCATTACAATATGCATGGTTTTCCTCAAAATCAAAATTTCTAACTACCTAAAATTTCCTATGTCCTTAATATGCTTCTACATTCTTCGACATTTCTTTCTCTTAGAGTAATTTTGTGGTACATTTGTTTTTTGGAAGGACAACAGATAAATATTATTATCAATCAGAGAAAAAAGTACAATAAGCTGAGAGACAGGTTTAAAACTCAAAGGAAGGAAGTGTCCCTCTGTGCAAGCCTACATGTACATCTCATATATTCATTTAGTATGACTATCCTCTAACTCACCCATTACTGCTGAAGATCGTTTCTTCCTAGTTGCCTTCTTGAGCATAACCATTCTCCAACCATGCCATGCTCCGCGGCATGGTCACAAAATACAAAAGGTCTCATGAATTGGAGCCACAATAGCTCCCATTACATTTGGATGAACTGTCACTTTCTGTGGCTTTGCCATAGCTAGATTCAACGAAGATGATTCTATCATATCCATATCGCTTGAGACATTGTCAAACATATTAAACAACACAATATCAAGAGAGGGCACTTGAGGTGGAAGAGAAGATAATGGGAGATGAAGCTATAGTAGCAAGTACAACAATTGAGGAGGTAATAGTAGACAATTCAGTATTAAGAATCACAGATGATGAAATTATAAAGAACTCAACCCTAGATGAGGGAGTTACAACATGTTCAACTCTAGATGAGAGAGCATTAGTTGAGAGGTGCAAGACGAGAGTCCTGAAGTGGCATTATAGCAGATGGAGTAGGTCCAGCAGGTCTAGGCTGCGAGGAAGTACTATTAAATGTAAAGATTTATCTGGAAACATTGAAGCAAGTTCTAGACCATTTAAAAGAGATAACGTCAGCTTCTTATACACTTGCCACTTTTAACAATAAGACACTCAAGAATTGCTTGATCAATGGGGATAGAAATACAAACATGCGGGCCATTGATAATAGAGTGAGAAATATGGATGCCCACACCATTGGCAATGGCTATTAAAAACTCATGAGGAAGAGATCAGCGAGGCAAGTCGGGGAATGGAAACCCGACCTTAGCATCTTATTTGGAGAAAAGCAGTGTGTAATATTGATAGAGGATATAACCAATGGCCAAAGGACCTACACCTCGAGAGACTAATTTCTCTACTACCTCAGCACTATTAAACATTATGAAGAAGAAGACCTTCCTTAATTTTTTCAAAGATTAATATGCAGGTAGCCCAATGCAAGAAATTTGTTGATGAAGCCATTGAGACAACCAGTCTAGAAAGCCACCCATATAATTAAAAGGTATTCTCTATCTGTGTTTTAGCAAGAATACTGCAAAACGATTTTCAAATATATCCAGCAAATAATCTGCTTCAGTCAACCAGTGATTTGCTACACTTAATCTTCCAGAGCTGAAAAGCCGGTAGCGGACACAACAATGGGTGATTAATCACAGCAATTACTGACTAGAAAATACTAGCCACGGAAAAAAGCCAAAGCAATGATAAAACCATAGACCAATCGAGACCAAACCTTTTGGATGGTTTAGACAACCCTCTCTGCTGATTCTGACTGCCCTGCAACAACCCAATGTTGAACTTGCAATGAATCTTCAAGCAGCAGATCCGAGCTGACAGCAGCCGATTCACGGCGAACTGGAGTCTTCACGACAATTCCATCGGAACTTGACCTTTTTTATTTCGACAATTGATAACACCTATATAGCAAATTCGTTTTAATTTATTCCTTCCTTAATGTCGGTTTGCTAACCATGTCTTGCCACATGCCAATTGCCATGCTTTTTTTTTCTTTTTGTGTGACATGATATTACATTTCCTCCTTAGGTATCCTGCCTGATGCCTAATCTCGACAATTTGTTACATTTGTCTTATTAAAAGCTTTTGTGAGTAGGTCCACAATTTGGTATCACTTGCTTTACATATGACTTCATATCAAACCCAACACACAACGGATGCTCACGACAAAATGCATATGTAACTCAACATGTTTTGTTCTATCATGCATTACAAGATTTTTGGTCATGGCTATGCAACTCATGCTAGTATTGTACAACTGTATTATATTAGCTTGTGTTACTCCTAGCTCTTCTAATAATTCTTCTAGCCACACAGCTTTCTTAGCAGTGAGAGACACTGCTGCATACTCTGCTTCTGCAGATGACATAGCAACCGAGGGTTGTTTCTTACTTCTCCAAGATATAGCTGCTCCTCCTAACATGGTAACATATCCAGAGGTGGACTTGCGAGAATCTGTATCTCATGTCTAATTTGCATCTGCATATGCTTTTAGAACTAAACTAGAATCTTTATTCCATTTGTACACTAATCCATCATTAAAGGTTCCTTTCAACTATCTAAGCACCTCGCTTTCTTTTGCCAAGCCAATGCCTTTATCTTTGGATTGTGACTTAGAAATTAACGGCATAAGCTAATATGCGGATATGTCTGGATTAGCTACATATAAGTAAAACAACCAATTAGTTCTCACGAGAGGGTACTTTTATATAAAGCTTTAAGGTCGATTCCTCAGACACATTCTTAACTTTGTACCCATTTACCATGGGTGTTTCTGGATTTGCGGCCTCCATTCTAGATCTTTCTAAAATGCCTTGAATGTTTCTTGTTTTCGTAAGAATCATTTCTTGGCCTCTATCTTGCTTCTATACCCAAGAAATATTGTAGCTCACCCGGATCTGCTCGTTTTAGTTTTTCTTTGCTCTTTGTTTTGTTATGGTGTTTGATGCCACCATACAATGCTGATCTTTGCTTGAAGAGCTATTCTGTGAGCTTATCATTATTACCCAAACAATATAAAGATTATTAAGTCGGATTTTGGTTTCTCAAACTCTTGTTCCCTCGGATAATTAATCCCATACATACATACCATTTGTCATGGGCTTGCCTTGGTCCCTTAGCTTTTAGCTTTCCATACCAT
Organism: Isoetes taiwanensis; assembly: GCA_021234155.1. Classification (NCBI taxonomy): domain Eukaryota; kingdom Viridiplantae; phylum Streptophyta; class Lycopodiopsida; order Isoetales; family Isoetaceae; genus Isoetes; species Isoetes taiwanensis. The sequence continues at coordinate 11,132,315 of JAJEKV010000037.1, forward strand.
GTTTTCTCACCGTTCATATCTGGGGGCTTTTGCTTCCTTGTATGTTTTACTTCCTCTCCAACAATTTCAAAAGTTGTCAGCATCCATATGATGTAGCTCTAGATGATTCTAGCATTTTGTATATGCGCGCAATAATTCTCAAACTGATTGGCTTAACAACTTAAGTGATCGGGAACATTCCTAGTCCATGGATTAGAAGTTGGTCAATTGACCCATTGGCATAAACCAATATATTTGAGATTAAAAAGTTTCAATTTGCGATATGTAAACCACCATATCAATCTTGTAATTCTTATTTAGGAATTTCAAGACCAATGAACTCACTATATAGGCTTGTAGCGATTCTTTAAATGGCCAGAGAATTTGACGGTTTCTGCAACAGTCAGAACTGCATTCAGGGTTTTTCCTAAGCACTCCAGCGGAGGCTAACCCTTCCTAAAATTAGAAGTATATTTATCTATTTATGACTGATAAGAACCGCATTGATTTGTATATTTTCTGACTTTGGTTGCTATCATCCTAACTTTTGTCAAGTGGGCGAATGACTATTTTGTTCAACCCATTTTGCTTGCGATTTAGGGTCATTCTCTTATTGTTTAATTTTGGCTTAATTCTTGTATTGTGGGTTCTCAACTTCCTTACTTAAAATCTAGTCTATGTTTTCGGAGTGTTCATAAGTTGTCAACTTCAAAATCTAATAAAAATTTTTACCTATGGGTGTGGAACAAAAGTGCCAACCTTAACTCTATCAACTTGCATATAATTCTTAATTAAAATTTAAGCATACAGTAACTTCCGTTTAAAGATGATGTACAACCACTTCAGGATTAACATATTGGGGTTTGAGAATTTTGAGTTCCAATTTGAATTATAGGTTGAATTTCATACATTTACTAGCTAGTGATGTTTATTGATGAATGAAAGTGAAGATGTCGTGATTCAAAGTATAAGAATAAAAATTAAACCGCCCATGAAATAACTGGTCATTAACATGGGTTTGTAGAGAACGTACTACATTTCTCCAACATTAGGCCTTCCAAATGGTTCAAAAGGAAAATATGGAAGGCAAGGAACATATAGATGGGTCCTATATAGGTTATTAGCTTCTTGCAAAGAATATGGAGAAACAGCTGGTTCAACGCACTGGTACATAAAACTAGTATATCCATTTAACTGCAAGCATTACTAGAGTTTTAGTAGAGGATGGCTACAAGTGATGGGTCATATCTGCAGCCCTTTACTATATTTTTCATGAATCTTGGGGCCTTCCTTTACAATATAACTCTCTATTTTTCATATTAGTACGAGTATTATTTGAAAAGATGAATATAATTAAGCATGAACCATTTGCTGGTCCATAATTAGACCAATTGTATGGAGCATGTATATAAACTGTCGTTTTATTCCCCATAATGGTAAGCATGGTTTCTTACCGCTAATAACATAATTTTTAGAGGTATGAGGGGAAGTCCATGTAAGATTCAGATTTGAATAAGTACTAAAGAGTTACGGTTGTTTGTGTACATTGCCCTCAGATTGGCCTGAAACAGGTCCCACAACCAGTTAATTTTATCCACCATGGGAGCATATACGAGAGAGCTGAAATGAATGTATAGCAGTATTTAAAAATGGAAAGAATCTTGCATATCCCATGATGGTTAAATTGCAATAACACATATAAAAGTGTTCAAAGGCATTAGAATCAATTAGAATTAACAATAGATGTATTACATATGGCAAGAGCTGGAGACTGGTGTGCAGGCATGGAGCTCTCACCCACCTGCCATTTGAAGCACATAGGGATATATGCTAGGCATTGCGGGTCATGAGACATCATGAGGGTTTCGAAATCAATGACATTCTCACTTTCGCATCAACATTTCACACTGCCCGGATAATGCTTGGCATTGCATGTGCACTACACTTTACACGGTTATGATGTTATACATGCAGAAAGTAGAAGTTATCATAAACATCCACAAAAGTTTGACATTGATTGGTGATGTGCTGCGTGAAGATGCATATTGAGTTCTATAATGATGTGCACCATGTGGAGATGCATATTTAAGAGTTCATATAGGATCCCAGGAGGACCTTATTTGAAGTGATACTATGTGCACGCAATTTCAACAAAAAATAAATTAGGAGATAGCAAATTATGTTTCTCTCTTGCGAACATCAACATATTATGGATCAACATGTGGCCTTTGTAACAACATTTGACATCAAACATGATTTGCCACGAGTACACTAAGCAGGTTAAAGGCGAGATAAAGCACAAGATCCTAGATTAGCGTAGCAACAACTGGGCATCGCGGTTCTTGATGATAACCCCAAAGCTAATATAATGGCGATATTTTTTTCTTTTTGAAGAAGCGTGTCATCAATATATTAAAAGAATAATAATACACAAAGCAAGTGAGGAGGAAGGGAATAGAATAGAGAATAGAATAGTTTTAAAAGTCACGGCCCCAAAGAGCGGTGATACCTCGACGCCACAGCAAAACAAACTGGAAAAAGCGCAGCTCTCTTTGGCACGGCACAAGAAGCGGCCATCACCATCTACAACACTCCCGAAGTCGCCAAATGGCGGAAACTTTTACCTTTCTACTAATCCGGGAACACCAAAGCGCTTTGAAACAAGCTTGTGCTGCACAGGTCGAGGTCGAGAGAATTTTGCCCGGTATGTGGAATCCTGAAAGATCAAAGCAGCTAGCCCGGCCAAATCAGCCACACCAGCAAGCCCGCGCCACGGATCACCCAGGAAGCTGGCGCATAGGCAGCCAAGCATCGGATACACATGGAAGCAACAAGCTGGCGGCTGAGAGTCAATCTCACGAAGCAGAGGCCTGATCCAATCGAGGAAGGCGACTGGCCACAGTGAGGGCATAAAACCCCGGGGCAAATGGTCCACCCGGAGTCTCGCAGTGAGAGCCACAACAAGGCCGAGAGGAAGGGTTCACACCCGGCCTAAAGCCCGACTCACAAGGGCATTCACCACGTCTGGCCGGTGCACCACACATACGCGAGCACCCCTAGCCGGTGGGAAGTGAGCTCCATGTCACGTCCAAACCCGAGCGCCATGAGCGGGGAAGGCTGCGGGGAGCCACTTGCACGAAGAAGTAATCGCCAGATACTTGACACGGCCGGTAAGACGCTGCAAAATAAGAAGACACAACATCAGGATGAACCTTTCAAACACACTTTTCCCACCGCATCATCACGAGGGACTATAGGTATAATGTAGCGGAATACTCATACACTTGTTCCCGATAGCGGTCACTGCCTCCGAAGGCGAAAGCGAAACTCGAAAGAACTCCCATATTAGCGATAGATTTGTCATTGGAGCAATTTCAATAACAAAATAATTACAAGCAAAATCGTAATAAAGTTCTTACTTGATGCTCGGCATGTTGTCGGAAGAATTTCCACATATGGATATTAAAGTAGGAATAAAAACATATGCCGGAGGACATTGGCGGCAATCTGCAGAACGCGGATTTCACTAATTACTATATTTTAAAGTTGAGATCAAAATTGATTAAGATGTTGCCTCTATTAACTTTTAAACTTCGATCCTGTGACCAATAATAATTACGCAGTGATTGCACATAGTAGTCTAACTTGACTTTTATAGTTATAAACTTCCTGTATTTTTTTCTTTGAATTTTTGCATTGATTTCATGACATGGGACATTTTGAAGTACTGATTTTTCAAAGTCATATCTCAAAGAAGCGAGAAATCTAGAATAAACATAGAAGACATATTTGAATTTGATACTATAAAGTGCCGTCTCAAGGTTATGATCAACAAATATTTTATTACACTAAAGTAAATGAGAAGCTATTCATATCCCAAAATTGACTTGAGATCAATTAACATAAAGAAAGTTATTGATTTTAAATGGGCCTATGGACTGATGTGGAGCTCGAATGCAGAAACCTTTCTTGATTTCTTGTATGACCACATCTTTTTATAGCTTTGGGCCAGGCTTGTTTTGCATTGGTTTTATATGTTTTGAACTTTCATACTATGATTTAATGGAGAACATAAGTTCATACTATGATTTAATATGGAGAACACTCGTGGAAGTAAGTTTTGCACTATATGGAAACATGTTGTCATTATTACAAGTTACACCTAAAATTGAGATCAAAAGTGAAAGTCAAACATCAAATTCAAGGCCGACCAGCATTTTTGCATAGGATGGAGGAACTTGTCAATTGCTTATATGTGAAATATTGGCAAAGTACATTTCCTTGTAAAGTTGTTGTATTTTAAACTACAAAGCGCCTTTGGGAACTATAATTGGTTACGAGGAGGTAAAGCTTTGATTTTGACCACCATGTCATTTGAATGGCCCTATCATTCTTCCTGAGACTTGACTTGACATGTGGTTTTGTGTGTCCTTTTCCCTATCTCATGTATGGAAAAAGATCCTTATATACACAATCAAAAAATTTAGAAAAAATCATTTTCTCGAGGAGCAGTTTGACTTTTTATGTAAGCTTATGAAGCTTTTTGGTGCTTGACGAGTTTGCTAGAGTATAACTTACAAAGAATGGAGGTATATATATATTTTTGAGTATTTTTCACAGTGGACCATAACTGCCAATATATAAACTCTAGGAAGGGTTAGAATAGATTTTGTATCATTGATTTTTATATAGTTTAAGTGAACAACGCAAATGGATCATTTTTGGGGTCCATCACACGACCACTCTAAGTGTTAACAATATGTGAAAATATTTCACAGTAATCTACATCTTTTTACGTAGAGAAGCCTTGATAAGACAAGTCTGGCCTTATACTTACTACTTGAGGCTTCAGATGCAGCCCTCTTTTATTTTGAAAATCCATTTGTTCCCAACTATATTTTCTCTTGAGGATGCTTTACTAAGCTCATATGTTTTGTTTATTAGTGAATGATACATCTTATCGTCCATTACGTAACTTCCATTTTCGCATCTTACGCACTAATTGCGCTTCATCAAAACTATTAGGGACACCAAATTCAGAGCAAAGATTGCCATTAGTGCAGGGGAACACATTATCATCACTGAAAGCTGCTTACATAAACATCTACATTTTACTAGATTCTTGTCTGCACCATACAACAACCCGTGTACTTGTAAATTTCTTTTTAATTTTTTTTTTTTTTTTTTTTTTTTGAAGGGCCGGAAGGAGAAGTTTATTTTAGAGACGAAAGCCAAAACTTTATTATCCAGGATAAAAAGTACAAAATTTATAATGTCTCATCTAACTATGTAAGCACAAAAAGATGCCGCGGGGCAGCACGAGCACGGAGCACAATGTACTTACTCGAGAATAGGGAGACTAACGATAAGAATCAATTCAAAGATACTAAATCGGAATCGCGTTTCCCATCATTTTGATTCAAAGGAGGAGACACTTGTAGAAATTTTGTCGGTATTTTTACGGGCCATACATTAGTAACACCGTGTGAGATGAATAAATGCCACGAAAGATGTGTAGTATCGCGATGCTCCATATCGACCATAGAGCCAAGCAGAACCAAGGTGGAATGCCTTTGTTTGGTTGTTGGGGGCCATACATTAGGATAGAGACGCAAGAGGATGTCGGCCGGTCCAATGTATTGTGAAACAAAGCCTTGTAGCGAGGACTTCACTAGTTCGGAACCTCTTGGCACTCAAAGAGAGATAGTGCTCCAAAGAGTCTCGACCACGAGAAAAGCGGCGGGCATCTTGGAGATATCACGAGGATCATAAGCGATGTCAAAAGGCATTGCTTTCGCAGAGGCACACAATGGATAGCGCACACCATAGTGAGACTTTTTTGAAAGTAGAGATGGTTTTATCACATTAATTATAAATCCCTCAGAGTACCTTATAAAGACATGCTTTTTGATAAAGAGGCATGTCAAAGATAGAAATTTATAACTAGTCATGAGCCTCATAGCCGCGATGGGAACTATGACCCTTGAATTATCAAAAAGACTATAAAGTGTATAGGATCACTAAATATAAGTCTAAATAGCAAGAAAGTCTCCCCAAAATGTACAGCTTTGCTCCAGCAGATCACTTGAAGTGATAACCAAGCTGTTGTCTGCTCTTGAATCATGTCAACGAGGTTAATAGTCAAAATAATGAAGCTAGATCAAAAAGAATTAGACAAGAGCACAAGTATGTTCATGGAATACTAGCAAGGAGGATGGAATGTTTAGGAATCAACCAAAAGAAAATGGAGTTAAAATAGGCATTTAAGAAGGCATCAGTGGTTCAAAAGGTATGTATGTGTATTGCTTTCAGCTGAGGCCAATTGGTATTTAGCAATAGAAATAGCGGTGAGAAATTTATTCTTGTCCTCCAAAAGAATGAGAAGGATCCATAAATATCGGCAAGGAAGCTTATGATTACATGGTCACGTACCTTGTTAGGCACCTCTCGGTGAGAATGAGATTATTATTCACGGAAATGTCTGCAAACAATGGATTTGTACTATCTCACACTTGAAGATAGCAGCCCACAAATCTTCAACATCTTTCTGAGGTACATACGCCTTTGTTACCAGTATTTAGAAAGATTCCATTGAAGTTGCCAAATTTGTTATGACAGGATTCCTTTGATGGTGTGGAATGGAGAATAGAATAGAATAAATTGTTTTAATAGATCCACGAGCCTATGGGACCCAATACAAAAGCCTTGACGATCCACATTCTGCCCGGATTAAAACCCCGGCGAGGGTTTCAGAGTGATTTTTAGGAGGCACCGAGATATCTGAGGAAAAAACCGTGATGGCAATAAGGCCCCGTTGACAAGAGCTAAATGGTTGGCCCCGGAGGCATGCTCACGGAGCCCACTCAAGTCGGTACTAGAATGTATGATGATCAGTGAAGCGCGCGAAGTCGTGCCCGGCGCATCATGTGTAGCGGCTCATGTAATACAGTATATTTGAGAGCATAAGCGTGTCCGAGAATCTGATGTATCGCAGCTCACAAAGTGCTTGACACTCATCCTCAATAGCTCCCGATGCAGCGGCGCGACAAACCTATCGGCGTGGTTCCCCCAATCCATGCGACTGTCTTTCAATGTAGGAGATGAGTAGGCACACCATTAGGTGGGCTGATAAGTTTATTTCTTCTAGATCCCACGAAGAATTCCAAGATATTGTAGGATCATCGAGAAAGGAATGTTAGAATGTCGCGCATTCAGAATTTGAAACAAATAGCTCAAAATGCATATACTCTCCGCCAGCATCGAATTTCCTGTCATAGTTGAAGTACCATATCTTTTCTTATAGGCAATAGCAAGAGTTTCAAAGTCAAATTGAAAATGAAGTTTGATCCCATAAGATAAGAAAGCCTCTTTTCCATACAATGCACGATTTCTAGATTTCCATATATTCCAAAAAGAAGCGATGTAAGCAATAGTATTAACAAATTTATCATCAGTTGGAGAAAGGAAGAAAGAAGATCATGATTATTGGCAATTCCGAATTTACGCTAGCAAACCAAGTCCCAAGAAGCATTTAACTACTATAAAAAGAAGATATATGACTCATACTCTCATCATTGCCACCCACATGACATAGGGCGGTTGCCATAATATTGGAAGTTTTCCTAGATAAGGGAATAAGGGGTGATTTCAAAGCTGCCATTAATAATAAGCCAAAATAAAATAAAGAGATCTTTGGAGGCAGTAGGAGTTCCAAACTTATTATGAAGGAGCCTTCAAGCGGTCGGAAGTTAATTGACCATTTTAACAAGCTTTTACTCTCGGCCCAGCATTATGAGGAGAGCATTGTACACACCGCTACCATTTATAGACCGATTACTTTCGAGGGTTTGGAGATGGGAGTGAAAGGGAAGTTTCTGATATGAGCAAAAAAATTATCAGAGGAAGTACCCTTTTATAATATCTTTCAATCTAGTCAAGAAATTATCACGCCTCCTAAGAAAAAAGATCTCTAATATATACAGCCATCATGCCATTTTTGCAAATCCTCCGAAGATTTAGCTTAATTGCCAATACCTAAAGAATTATGATCTGACCAAAATAGGATTCAGAGAAAATAGATAAATCACTATGAAGCATCTCTTGAAGAGATAAAGTAGAAACTAGGAGAAATAGAATTCCAAGCCTTAATTAAATTACCCATTAAGAGGGGGAAATATTAGAGAGCAAGCTTCATATAGTGAATCTTGAGTGAGGAGTTGATTCAAAACAAACTTGCCTATTAATGATTGGTATGAGAAGGAATAAATTCTTAAAAGCCAGAGCCACCTAAATTCTTAGATTTACAAGGCTGATTTAATTGACAAGATGCCTTTCGGATAGAAATTCCTAATGATTTTCTCAATTCCAAAATAAATATCGAGACTTTAGGATGGAGCAACCTATCCCAAAGCCATGCATACATGTATGACACAAAGTGGTACGGCGTAGGCACATGGAGTGCCACCCATAGAAGTAGCTGGGCCCATTTTGGCGGTACTAAAAAAGAAGAGAAGTGATATCTTGATCGACAAGAATGCTTTGCCTACGTAGACTGGCCACTGCTGGCAGGTCCATGGCACCCTTTTGATGTAACACCCAGCTTTTGCACTATAAGAGCAAATTTACTACGCGACCCTCTCCCATAGAGACACATCCCAATGAGAGAGAGCAAGAACTTTTGCACGAAATTTAGAGCCAAGAGTAGTAAGCGACCAGCTTCATACCATGCTTGAATGAATAAGAACTAACGCACCTACAAGCGTGTAAGGGGATGAGAGTGAAGCTGCGGCGGAGGAGGTCTTGGCAAAGTGCGGAGGCGTGGTGCCCACCACCATAGAGTCTCCAATAGGATTGTGGATGGAGGGGCATGGCGGAAAAGATGTTTGATTGCCTCCCATGCATGTCCCAGCAAGCCACACAAAATGGAGAAGCACTTGGAAAAGGCTAAGAGTGCGAAATAATGCCCAAGGCAGGGGCTGAGGGTTTGTGACCTTCTTGCCTAGAGGGATACATTGACCAAGAGCTTGTCCTAAGAAGTAAAGCGGAGTCATCTTCACCATTGAGTCTCCAAAATGAACTGCTGAAATAACAAGGACTTTTGCTTTCTGCTTGGTGAAAAAGAATCCGTATACAGGACTACTTGCCCATTTTGGAAGGATGCACTTCGACCAAGCCACATTTTCTTTTAAATGTTCAACTTCACTCTTGCGTTTTCTAGGTGGTTGGGAGCCAACCATAGGTAACTCATCAACTATAGGTACCTCATTTGTGTAACCACCATCTAGGATTTCAGTGTCATTATCATCATCTATATCTACAAAGGCTTTAGTTCCACTTTCTCTTGTGAATATTTATCTATAATCTCCTCCTTATCCTTGATATCCTTTATCAATTTTCTATCCTTATATAAGATCGATTCATCAAATGTTACATCTCTATTAATGTATACCTTCTTTGACCTCGACTATATAATCGATAACCTTTTGCTTCTTCATCGTATCCAACAAGGAATGCCTCCATCGCTCGATCTTCAAGTTTTATCAACAACTCTTTTGGAATATGAACATAGCTTAAACATCCATATACTTTTAAATTCTAGGATGGAGTCCTATGATAGGCACGGCCCGGTGAAATTAATTGTTCTCATTGAGCTTTGTAAAACATTGAGTACAAATGGATCCCTCTCTCTGGGGATATATGAAATAGAATTGGAAATATGAACTTTAAATGCTCGAAACTAGACAATCATCGAGAGGCATGATGGAAACTGAAGAATACAACATAAAGATGATTTTTTATCCGTAGCAGTGCGATACAAAGGTGAAGACCCGGTGGCCCTTTGCTCCTCGCCGGGAAGAAGAATCCGCATTCTTAGGTTTTTGAAACCCAAGCAAATAGTTGAAGCTTAAGAGCCCGCACCACAAGACGCCAAAACGAAATAATACAGAATCAAAAGGCGAAAAGAAAAATAACGTCCAATGAGTTAGATGCACTTGCTTAAAATGTCAGATCAAATGCAGCAAAAGAAAAACAATAAATATGATCACCGGAGGCAGCGGCGCCCGCAGCCCAGAGAAAACATGAATAATAAATATTGACCCGCGAGGCTACAATGCCACGAGAGAAACATGAATGAATAAATACAATACTAGTGCCATCTTGAAGAAACAAACCAAGCCGGTATACACCGGAGAGCTACAAAGCCCACTTATTTGAGGAAATAAAGAATACAAATTTAGAGGGAATGAGAAAAGAAATAGCGAACGATCAAATGAAAAACCATCAAGGGAGGGAGGTATGAGAAGCCCAGAAGTAGGATAGAAAGAGAATATATAGCTCAAGAAGGAAGCGCCGATGTTGGGAACAATGGCCAGAGAGGTACGAATAAATGGAGGAAGGCAAAGGGCGTCCCCATCCAAAAGAGATGTGCTGGTGGGTTCTATTCATTACTTAATAGAGAGCAGAAGTAGCACATCCCAAGATGGAATCCTATAATAAACATATCTTGCAGCGATAGAAGAGGAACAAACTCAAAACCACTCAGCGCCGGCCATGAAGGAAAAGCTAAAAGAAATATAGTATAAAGAAAAGACTTGGGTCTACAAGGTCTGTGAAAGAATGCATAGCTACTTGTCGAGAGTAAAAGCGAGAAGGAAAGAGAAGCTAAGAAAAATGGAGGAAAAAGAGGAAAAAAGAAAAAGAAAAATGACGAAGGAACAATGAAAAGCCGAGAAAAGAAACAAGTAATTAGGAGCATAAACAATGGAATGAACAAAAGCGAAGGAGAACACAATGGAGGAATGCTATGAGAGATAGAAATGGGAACATAAGGAATGAAAGACATTGGAATAAGCGTAGTAAAAGATGAGGAAGGAACTTATGGGACGGCCAGAATGAGCCCTGCGAACATGATGTCATCATCAAAATAACGAGCTCAAACTGATATAATATGTCAATAAATACTACACTAACAAAGATACTATAAAAGCAAACTATCCTAACTAGCAATGAAAAAGAGCAAAGACAAAAAGAAATCAAAAGAAGGAACCAATACTGACTAATATAGTAATAATGTCACTAGAAGTAAAAGCGGAACAATAAGCTAAAGAAAATAAATTATGGAAACAATGCAATCACAACCAAATAGAGAAATGATATCAAATGGAGCTAACAAGGTAATGAGAGGAGTGTATAGCAAATGGAGCGACTCAACCCATAATGAAGCACGAGAATCTAATAAAAAGCTGTATTGAAAAAATGTGGAATAAAGAAAGGTGAATCTAGACAAACCTCACAGAAAAGCTTGGGACGAAAAGGAATCAATGATCCATATCAATGAATAAAGAATGAAAAACACACTTAAACAAAATGAATACATGGAACAAAAGAAAGGATAGAAACACGTAACCAACAAGGAACTAAAAGATCAAAAGAAGTCAACACGACCCAAGCCAAACAGGAGGAACAAAAAATGAGCTAGAGACCAGGAAAATTACGGACTAATATGGTGCCAAACCTGGACTCACTCAATAGGTGGAAAATTAATAGTATCCAAAACTACACATATAGGGAGACGCGGAACTCAAGGAAGTAAACTCTAACTCACAAGAGACAAGAGACAACAACCTAAGAGACCGTACTGGGACCACAAAAAGATAAGAAAGTGAACAAGGTTGCACAAAGGCAAGAGATCGACGAAAAAAGAGGGGCCCAAAAGGGGAATGCAACCCAGTCAGGATGACTAAAGCAGAGCAGAGAAACTAGGAACAACATGACCAACTAACGGATAGGTAACTTTATAAAAGAATGCCTCAATAGACTGAATCAGGCAGAGGAGCAAGTAGGGAGTGGAGGAGAGGGCTCATTGAGCGCCAAAGATAAATCTGGAGGCAACTAGAGTAAGGAAGGAAGGATTTAGGCACAAGAAATTGGAGCAAAAGACAAGAGAAGACAGAACAAAGGAGCAAATAGAATGACGATATTGAATCCTAACAAGAGGATGTATAAAACAAGGATGCAATGGAACAATGCAAAGAAAGATAGAAATGGAAGATAAAATGAAGGAAACAATCAACAATGCAGAAGAGACCGGGAGAAAGGAACTAATAGGATAACATCGACAAAGCCACGAGCATGACGACATCAACAAAATAAAGATCGCAAATGACTAATGCATTACAACAAATGACTAATGAAGCAAAATACTACACAACCCGACATTATAAGCAAAACTAACCTAACTAGCAAGAAGATAAAGAGCAAAAAGACCAAGAAACCAAAAGAAAGGACGATGCAACCTAAGGAGTAATAATGTCATCAAAACCAAAGAAAGAAAGATGCAACTGAAGGAGTAATAACGCCGAGAAAGTTGGAACGAAATAAGAAGGAACTCGTAGAATGAAACAACGCACACAAGAAATAGAGAAATGACATCAAATAAAGCCACTGGATTATAAAGAGCGTATAGTAACTGAGCCAGCAGCAGTTACAAATGGAGGGGCGATGGAATTGGTGAAAGAGGAAGGCTGAATCAAGTCAAAACCATAAAGAGGGATCACGGGATAGAGGACCCGGACGCAGAGCAACAAAGGTCAAGGTGATAAATAAAAGGCCAACGCTGAGACCAAAGAGGATACGTCACATGATTGAAAGATTACGGTAAATAACTATAATAATAAGGCAAGATTTGACAAACAAGAAACCAAATGAACATGAGAAATAAAAGCCAAAGGAAGAAAGAAATCTATGAGGTTCAATGTATAGATAAGAAGATGTAATGTAAAAGGTAGAAGCCATTGAAAGAAATGGGTCTATACAGGATCAATGCAACAACAAAACAACCGTATAGATAAGGGGCTGATGGGAAATATGAAGCAAGGGAAGAACAGGGTAAGAGAAACAATTAAGGAGGTCCAAAATACCAGACAAGGGGAGTACATCATGTTGAATGAAGTAACAAAACAAAAGGGAAACAGAATAATGGGAACAAACACGCATACAAGACAAGAAAAGTGTCGGAGTCCCAAAACAATAAAACATCACGGAAAGGAACTATGCTAGAGTACCAGACCACAGAAACGCATCAAGGAAGAAATGAACAACAGCGAAAATGATGCGAACTACTAGATAAATAAATCTAAGAATACAACAAACCAACCACAACAATAAAGACCTGATCAAATTAATGCACTAAAGAATATCACTGCATAAGAAACAGAGTTGATCGAAAATTGAACACCACGTCCAAAGATAACAACAAATGAGGTAGCAATGGCACTAAATGTATGGAGGGTGATGTCATATAGCCCTAGAGTCAATCGCATAATGGAAACAGGAATAATAGAAACAACGAAAAATAAAGACACATGACAAATGAAATCAAAGACACTCAAATCTCAAATCAAGCAATACCATGGAAAAAGAGAAACTCTAAAGCTAGTTTCAAGAGAGGGCAAAGGTAATCTAGAAAGAGAAATGAAAAACAACCACCAATGGAAGCCATCACCTCTAAAAATCAAACGATATCACACCTTTCCATCCTAACTCAAAAACATTTAACAAAATAGATCCATTTCACATTTAAATCACTAGCAATCATATCAGCTTAATTCCTTAATAGAAAGAAAAATCTGACATGTACCAAAAGTAAACTATGAAAATACAATATAGAGCCGGGTATGTAGAAAATCATGATGTACAAGCTCTCGAACCCAATATCCCCAAGCTATAAATCATGAGCCAAAAGATAAAATGCGCAACACCAAGAATGGATAATTGAGGCAACAAAAGAACGTTGTAAGGAACATATGAACAAAGACATAATACAAGTGCCAATGGGGCAAAAGGGACTAATGAATAATCAATATAAGTATGTGGGTATATAATGGTGTCTAAGGCCACTACATATCAACAAAAGCAAAGAGAAAGCTGAACAACAAGAGTAAATTTAGGCCAATGACAAATGGTGCGGAACAACAACTGAAAAAATGTTCATATGGGCAATCAAGAATAATGGAACCAATGACAATCCTGTATAAAGCAAATATAGGGAGAGCAAATGGAATAGGCTAGGCAAAATGGAACAAATAGAATAGTTAGCTATCGGGACAAAGAGTTCCAATGAGACAAGGAGCAAGAAACGAATCCTAACAGTCAGACCAGCTATAAATTGCAAAATCGAAAGCACTAAAAAAACTCACCAATGTAGAGACGATATCTTAACATCCACAAGAAGCAAACATAACCATTAGGAAGAGATCACTACCGGCACATATAACAAGTCTGTACGGCAAGGCTAAGAATCTACCACAACGAACGTAAAACAAAGAGCAATAAAAGTCATGAAATTTAACTCAGAATATATAGCATCAATGGCAAGCACAAGAATTTACACAAACCCAATGAAAACCAAAAGAATGAAAATGAGAAGATACCACGATCAAAACCTATAATATAGCAAAACAAGAAGCCTAGATGGAGTATCATGATGTCATGGGTATGAATCAAGTACAAAAAGATCCATAAAAATCGGCAGTGAACTCTTCTAAGACAAAATATCACATACCAAGGCAAAGCTTGAATGAAATGTGAATAATACAATATATCTTGCATAAAACTAACGAAAGATATTGATGGACAAAACATTCTACTGATAATCAATAAGGTGAGGTCTTGCTAGTATAAGGATTAAAATTTGAGATTCTATATAAAAGAAAACGCCTAAAATAGGACTAACCCATCCGGATTCTACAACGGCTAAAGAAAAAGCCTAACTAGACCATACATGCGGCACCTAAGGACCAACATACTAAAAAATGAATTAAACCAATGCCTAGTCAAAATTGACGCGCCTAAATGAATGAAATGAGAAAACAAATCATACCGGCTGGGCGTCAAAAATCCACTAAGAAAAGCACACTAGGAAGATGAAATATCATATACCAAAGGCAAGAATGATAATATGTCTCGCAAAGACATTTTATAAAATGAACACGAAAACATATTCGGACGAGAAACAATATGATAAGAGATAACCATTACTATCGTGATTAAAGCCTGACCTTTACAAAAGAAACATTTTAAAATAGGATCATAGTCATATGGATTTCATAACTACAAAAGAAGGCCCTGACCATAACATGAAATGTAACATCGTGATCCATGTTCATCCAACAACATCTACTAAATTTACTCTAAAGAATTTGCAGTAAAAGGAAGATAAAATTTGTGTAATTCAAGATATATGTAGTAACTTTGCAATCCACAATGAAAGATAAACTCCAAAGAATCACAATGAAAATAAAATGCCCTAAACCATCAACTGGAAATCGAACCTATGAAAAGAATTCTAAATCATTAAATTGGAAAACTGCTTCATCCGAAGTTTGAACCTATGACCATCCAAGTTCGAACTCATGACCATAAATGACAAGAATCGAGCTTAACCAATACACTATGCCAAATTTTATGATAAAATTAATTGTTATAAAATAACTCCGTAACGAAGCCGAACCGACTTATTAACCGGGTCATATGGTGGAAAGTTTCCGTGAAGCTTGGAGAGTTGCGCAGCCGATTTGAGTCTCAAGGTTGCCACGATCTGAAGCCGACCGCAAGATCCGGTGTTCACTCGATCCCCTCGCTATCAAAAATCCGGAGGTTAGACTCGCCCAAACCGCCGTAGAAATCTAATTGAAGTACGTATAATCATGAAACGGCCCACCCAAAAGGTCATCATACTAAAGATCAAGGCAAAACTCAAATCAAGATAAACAAGAATCGAGGGTTTGCAACGATGTCAACCACAGACGATTCGCAAAAGAATAATAAAGGCATATCATCCTAAGATGCCCTCGTGCGTGCTTAAAGAGACGCCCAACCATCGATTCATGCCTATGCTCGGCAAGATCAGAAGATAATAGATTAAAAGCTATCCACAAATATGTTGCATGGCCTACAAGGATTCTAATACAAAACCAAAGAGCGGATTCATGCGAAACCTCATCGCTAAGAACCCATTCAAAAATAGAAACCAAGACAACCCAAATCTAGACTGTACAAAATATGGTCGAAACTATTCACTCTAAGGCTTTTATGAGAACCAAAGCAGTTAGCCTTTAGCAATGCCCGGATCCAAGCCGGAGGAAGAGCCAGATCAAGCAGTATTTCGACAAAGCTAAAGAAACTTGGAGAGAAATGGAAAGATGCTACATCCGTCCCAGTGTTACGTAAATCCAACATCCCAAAGCAGAGAACAAAATCAACATTATCATCAAACCGCTTGGCAAGATCGCTAAACAAAGAAAGGCGTAGATATCTTAGCAGCCTTTCTAAGAAAGATTAAACATAGGAATAGTCTTGAACTGGACAGGATAGAGAAGAAGGAGAAATTCAGCTCAAGAGAACGTCAAGATAATCAATGACGAGAGGTCAATAATAAATAGGAGGAGTGACAAAGGATTCCCCATCCAGTGAATGTCGGTTCTATTGTCACGAATAGAACCGTGGCATTTATGATTATCTTGTTGTATGCCGCCACCATACTTTCCGAATGCGGCCTATGCTAAGTGAAGGAATTATTTGAATATAGAATGCGCCTTAATTCCGCTCGTCCATAACACCTAGCTTTTTGCATGTTTTATCATCATTTAGCCGCATCCAATACTCTGCTCTATTTTACGCCTGCAACTCCATTTGCCGGTGACTGCACTTACAAGTGTCGGCTTTCTTATCCCCTTTTCTACACATAATAAACTTTCTTGACAAGTACCCTCCTCCTTTATTTGACCTTATACATTTGAT
Organism: Isoetes taiwanensis; assembly: GCA_021234155.1. Taxonomy (NCBI): domain Eukaryota; kingdom Viridiplantae; phylum Streptophyta; class Lycopodiopsida; order Isoetales; family Isoetaceae; genus Isoetes; species Isoetes taiwanensis. Next base: position 11,149,094 of record JAJEKV010000037.1, read on the forward strand.
CTTTTTCTTGTTTCACCTTCAACTTCTGATAAAAATTGTTTAAATGCTTCCAATGCTTGTCTTTTCTCAGTTAAAACATTTCGTCCTTCCACTGTAATCATCAATAAAAGAGATATAATACCTCGTTCCACTCATGTTTCTTACATTCACTGGCCCACATAGATCTGTGTGTATCATTTCAAGGAGATCATTTGCACGTTGACTACCCTTTTTAAAAGGCATTCTCATATGCTTTCCTAGCATACATCCATGGCAGACAAATTGACATTTCTCTATAGAACAATCTACTATGCTTTTTTAGCCATGGATTCAACATTTTTGACATGCTTGTGAGCCAGCCTTTCATACCATAATTTAACTGATGGAAGCATTATTGCACTCATACCATATACTTCATTTTTGTGTAATTCAAATAAATCTCCATTTCTTTTAGCTAGAAAAAACACACTATTATCACACAATATTTTGTATACTTTCTTTTCAAATACCACCTTAAATCCCAAGTCTAGCAACTGATTAGCAAATATTAAATTCCTGATCAAGTGTGTCCCACATAACACATCTTTTAGGTTTTACATCTAGATCAAACAATTTCCCCAGTCCTACTCCTTCAACTTATTGCAGACTTCCATTGCCCAATGAATATGTCTAGTTTCAATTCCTGAGCATTTCTGCAAGCATCTCTGAAGAGCTGACTACGGATTTCTCAGTTTCACTATCTATTATAAGAGAATTAGCACGTGTTTTTTTTTTTTTAATACAAGATAGGATTTACGAATTACCTCGACATCTTCTTCTTTAATATTTGTTTCAACAGCCACATTTACTACACTTGGTTTATCCTGGCTTCTTTCTCTGATAGATACACCATATGCAATACCGCTTCTTCATATTTCTCCCTCGGTTCTTAGGAGTGGAACAATTAGAAGAAATATGACCCCTTCCACCACAATTATAACAAGAAATGTCCTTGGCTATGTAGAGTATAAGACAGTCACAGTTCGAATCTTAGATTCATTGAATATATATGGGAGATAGAGATTGTAGAATTTCAATGGTCATATGGGATACAAAAACCAGACACAGTGATATGGAATATTGATTTTATTTATGGTAAGACCCTTGAGCCAGCTCCTGCGAATGTTGTTCTCGCCAGTGGTCTTGTTAATGTCGCATCTAGCTACCGGCTGTGAGCAACCAAAGGAGGCGATTAAGGGATTGCCGGATTTCGTGATCCCAGGAAAATTTGGCGAGAAAAGTCAGACTCAAGGCACGAGAGTTCGGATTGTGAGGCCCATCGAAAGTTTCATCCATTCTCATTGAATATCTTTGTATTACCGACTTATTGATGATATCTGACCATGTGTATGTGACAATGGTCATATATTAAGTTGTATTGAATCAACTAGTAAGTTGAGATTTGCCTTATTTACCTTTCAAAGCAGTATCATTATAGCCTCGCCAAACCATGTCCACGCTGATTTGAGCTACACTGTGGTTTCGTGGAGTGGAGGATTTCGATATGGAAGGAGAGATTAAAGAAGTTCTACAATTTGAGGGATTGTGAATATCATGAGCCAAGTGTTGGCATTGAGAACAGAAGCAGCCTATAAAGAGGAGAGAGTTCAACGCCCAACCGGAGAGTCCGCTGCAAAATCCAAAGAGGTAAGTGTTAGTAGTGATAGAACAAGTGATGAATTGAAAGTAAGTCGCTATAATAATCAGCAAAAAGGTTGCACCAAGTATACCGGGCCAAGTTAAGGGATCTAAGCCCAGGAAGCATGGAAGTATTTACTCAAAACATATCGCTAAAAGCTTCATGACAGATGTCTGAAAAAGAAATCGTAATGAAATTTGATGCTAAAACCATCATTCATTTAAATTGGATTTATGTTTGTTCCAAAAGCACGCTAATTTTTGCATACCCTTTTCCATAATATAGTGTTTTGTTGTGTGACATGTCGTTTTAATACAAATTTTTGCATTGTAGTAGTGGGTGGTTTAACATTTTCTTGTTTTAGTAAGAAGAATGGTGTTTCAATAGCATTGTAGATAACAAGACATCAATATACACAATTACTTTTACATTGTATTCACTTGATATGAGATTACATCATGAGGACTAGTCCTTTCTTTGTCAAACAACTCTCAAGATAGGGATCCATCTCTAGTCCGGGTCCGATCTAGTTCGATGCATTTTGACAACATCCGACATCGTTTTTACTGTAGTTGCCACTCATGATGGATATGAATAGTACCAGAAACTCATCTGCTGAGTAATCTTGTATATAAGTTGGTGGATTTAGAGCCCGACCTGATTATAAAGCACTAAGAGCATCAATACTACTATTATGATTTCCTTGAATGCTGTCACCCACTATAGTACCAAGATGTTTCACTAAGACCGGTTTGCCATCCCGAATCTCTTGGATGTGGAAACTTATATACCTTACTTTGGTCCCAAATCGTCACAGTCTCGATTCATGCCTGATAACACCTTAAGTACTTCATCAACATTGCGGTTCCATTGAGGACCGTATGGCAACTCGAAACAATCAACGCTTCATTCATCATATTCTAAGTGTGACGAGATAGATTCACTTAGTATTCGATTCTAGAGGGACTTGTTCCAAGTCCCCTCAAGTACGTTTTAATAATATCTTGATCAAGACAATGATTTTGTCACAAGTGTGTGGAGGCCTCAAACTATGGAAATGGTTAGCCATGCAAAAAGTGTTCTGCAATACGCCAAGCGCGGCGATCCTTCATAAATAAGCTAAGCATATCGCTACCGGCGGAATTACCTTCATCGCCGTCATCCGCAGCAGCTCTTTAGCGCCTACTTACTCCCTGATGCTTACCGCCGTACATGAACGCCACTTAAGTTCTTGGACGTTTTCTATGAAAGCTACCATGTGGGTTTGATTCAACCCTGGTTGCATCTCGAGCTGCATGATCATCCTCGCTGCTATCAAAGAATCATCAAAGTAGCCGTATTCTCAAGTCGACATTACTGGGCTGGAACAAGTGAACTAAGGACTCCAAATTTTTCTCCATGGTCTCAATGCTCCCGCCTAGCATTTCGCCTTCTCCCTCAAGGTTGCATTGCTTTTGAACATTCGGAGTTGCAATGAGGCTTTTGTGACTAGTATTCCGTCATTGTAAGGTACCAAAGCCCACTTCGTTTATCTTTGATAGACCCCAATCAAATGTATATTAGTACCTTTTCGGAAAAACACTTCAAGGAAATCCTCGGATCAGTCATCGCTGATTTAAACTTAAAACATCTTCTGATGTCTTGGCCTCTCTACCAACATACCCTCCAATACACCATGCGTGGTATCATGGGTAAAATGCCTCAACAAGATAGCTTGCTGCATTGATTGCAAATCCATGTTTATTCAAGGGTCCTTTTCTTGTCGCAATCGCAGTGATGTCTTTCCTGGAGAGGTTAGGGAACATCAAATTCTCGCCTATTTGCTTCATCCTCATCATCCGCTTAGAAGACATTTTTCGTTGGGTTCATCCAAAAGAAAAACACTGCCATGCACCTTTATCCGACACTTTTGCTCTTAGCTACCCCATAGTCGCTATCCGGCACAAGGGATATCATTATGAAGATTATACAAGCGCTTATACCGCATCCTCAAATCGCATCCTTTGTCTCAAAGAGAAGAAAGCCTTCCCTAACGACCTTAGGCATTCCAAGTCGATGAAGCCACCCAAAGCATGCAGAGGCTCTCCTGGGGCATAAGGATGACACAGTAGTGCTTGAGTTGTTGTTTGCGCCTACTAAAAACTGATGTACTTCGCTACGTCCCCTTTTCTCCTTTGCGCCCGCTATCCAATACAAACAGAATATTACGAGGGGTCGGTTGTTGTATCGGTAGGAGACCTTTATAGCCACAGAGACCAGATTGAGTGCGTAAGTCACCACCAACATCTTCTTCAGACGGCAACCTTTCTTCTCGCCCGCCCATCACCTTATCGTATAGCTGAGGTGTGTCGTTGGTTCTTTGATTTTCCCCTGCTTTTGCAGAAATTCCTTCACCAAAAGACGATTTCTTGGATGTCATCAAGCAGACACGCCCATACTTGTCTAGCAGCCGACTTCGCATAATGTTACATCACCGATAGCTCAAGTTCTTCACCAACTCCGCTACCTTCATAACTCGCAGATGTTCTTTATATGAGTGCAATAAATCAATGAAGGACATTTTGTCTCAATCAAGCAGTTTTCTTGCATGTAACTTCTTTGTTTATGCATTGATTTAACAACCAAAATGATTTCATCATCTTGAAGGCTATGTACTTTCCTCATCTCTTGTAGTCTTGAGATCAAATATTGAAGTATCTTTGAGGAGGCACTGGCCCCATTGGGTCCGAGAATGCTTCTCGAGCATAAGCATCCTGCATCCCTCGCTCCACTTCGCCCGTACCAGCCCCTAACGAAGACGATCTTCAGGCAATCAGAGGGCTCGAAGCCGCCTGCACGCCCGCCCGCCTCCCCAATTTTTTCCTGTTTTTGGCTCTTGGTTTCCTATCTTGGATTATAGTCCGAGCCAAGGCCTTTTCCAATGCCTTAAATTCCCGCACTTGCCTCGCTGGTTTGGCAGGGGTCTTCCATATTCTATCCATTGTCAAGTGATGACGGAGTTGTTCCACGTATGGGCTGCACGTATGAAAGCATGTCAGCCAATATGAGCAGGCATACAAAATTAACCGCTTTTTAGATCAAGCAAAAGGATAATCGTGAAGCCAAAGGCGCCTCGCCGCTAATTCGCTACCGGGGCGTGAATTGCTGCCAATTTGTGCGTGATGGATCATAAGTTGTTATTCATACCGCGTATTCGCCGAATTGTCGCGATGAATACACGCCACGCGCGACCACAACGATCGCTGGATCGCGATGCCGCCGGTGAATACCGCATCGCCCCAGACACCGCCCGTCACACCATGGGAATTGGTTTCGCCCGGCATCCGGAATCACCCATTACTTTGGTGTTCCACGCTGGCCGCTTCGCTGCGGGCCCACCCATCGAATTCCGGGTGGTCGCCTTATGGATACCGCGCGGGTCATTGACCGAGGTGAAGTCAGAATAAGGTAGCCGTGAGGAAACCGCGCCGATCGAATCTCTGCAAGTTAAGAATGCATTGAATGGATGCCTTGGCTTTGAGAAGGACGCTCAAGCAAGTCGAAAGGCCATGAGGAGAATCCTCCGCGGATCCGGCGGATCTCCAACAGAAACCGTGGCGGTGGCCCCTCCGCGCCAAACAACCTTAGCGTATCAGTGGTACGCTGGCACCAAGGTGGCGCGGTGTTCACATTGACAATTGGGCGACGAATACGCCAGGCGCCAATTGGCAGCATGAATTATCGCTGCTGGAGCCATACCGCGTATTCGCCCAGAAATTGGCAAGATGAATACACGCCAGCGCCGAATTGGCAACGCATCGTATTCACCGCGTGTATTCGTCAACAAGAAAATAGAGACATTGAGACCGCTGCTGGCGGTATTCATGCCGAGCACCGCGATTTAAACACGCCAGGCGACCACAAAGATGAATCACGCCACGCAAGCAAATTCATAACGCCTTTGACACACGCTGACCTAAATTTACCATCAAGTATTACATTTGATATATCCGACTCTATTCCACCAAATATACTAACCTTTTATAAAGAAAGACTTCTCCCATTTCGCTCAATGTTGCACTAATCTCCGCTGCATCCTCTCATAGGTATGGGGGCTTAGAAACCCACACCGTGGGTTGTAATGTAGCGTATATATTGTTTGTCCCGGCTTGCTTAGCCCTGCTGGTTAGGGATCACAGCCTCAATAGAATGCTCGTCTGTCATTAAGGAAGCATATATTAGGGTTCTCCAACGTTAGCTCTTTTCTTATGTTGTCCATCGGAGTGGAGCATCCTTTCTTATCCTAAGAAGCACGCCACCGGCATAGGAACTTGTTTCGATTCTCACCATCGCCTCAATATTTCTCTTGCATGCTCTGTGGGATCATGCCTCCCCGCTAACAAGACTTGACTGCATCTCAGTAGCCTGTCAATATGGATGGAGTAAAAGATTGGCCAAGTGGGTAGTTGTCTCAAGATACTTGACTAGCCTACTCATCGCTTCCAACAAGAATTTTTCTATCATTTTCCGCTAAAAATGCCATCAAACTTTGCAAATGGACAACCTTTCCTAAGTCCAAATAATCTTAGTACATCCACGATATCATTTTGATGCTTCATCTCCTCAAGTAGTAACTTGGAAGGTCCTCATAAAGCTCTCCTCACTGCAGACACCCCTTCACTAATAGAACCGGAGGAGGAGTATTTTGAGGCCATCCGTGATTGAAACATGATTTCGGCCTCCGTCCTTCTTCATCGTAACCATCTTTGGCGAGCCACAGCATGTGTAAATCTACGAGATCTTTCTTGTTCACAACCTCCACTAGGAGTTGACAATATATGTCATCCTGCTCCTCACAAGTGATAAGAATACCTTGTTTTTCTTCATAAGATGGTCTCTTTCTTTACGGAGTGTAAAACAAGATCCACCTTACCATTTTGTTTTGCCTACATCAACATACCCTCCGCACTATCATCCATCTTCTCCCAGGGGCATGGAGGATGCGTGGTCTTTCTGATAATGGATCCGCTATCATCCGCCGATAATGCAGGATATCTGCATCTGGGCTTTCCCTTTTCGTATTTGGAGCTCATTTGGAGTATCTTCAGAGCCTCTTCCACTTTCTTAGGAGGAGGTAGGAGCTACCATTCGGTTTTTGTCTCTTCTTCCCACCAAGCGAGGGGTGGTCATCAATTAGGCCTTGAGGCTAAAGTCTGAGAATGGCATCTGATCCCCAATTATGTATACATGCACTCATAAAAATGCCATGTACACCTTAAAGACCTTGGAACGCACTTTCAAGGCAGGCCAACTAAACACGGTCATACTACTTTTTACAAATTATAGAGCGAAACGATTAATCACGAGCGGTGACAATTTAAGGAAGGACATTTATTATACGGGAATGATAATACAAGTCCAACTGCGAGAAATGAGCAACTAAAGAAATGATAGACGGGAGTGTGAGCGGCTATAGAAATTTAAGTCATCACATGTAATAATAGAAGCCGAGGGAGTATAGGCGTAAGATCTGAGCAAATCAAGAATGATGATCTAGGGCAAACAACGCACCAATAATGAGCAATGAACAATGAATGAATACACCTGGTAATGATGACAATACCACCTTCAGCTTCTCTACCGAGTCAGGCACGAGTTTGGGTAGCACGACCTTTGAAGCGGCATCTTCGCGATGATCTTGAGTGCCTCGGGTTCTTGAGTTGCGCCTCGGGTTCTTGGCGAAAGTCACCGAACAAGTCGACAATCAAAAGCAAGAAAGGGAATTCAAAACTTATATATAGATTTCCATAAAGGGCATTAGGTCGGCTTCGCGACGACGGGTTTCATTACGAGGATTCGACTTTTTGATCGGCGGTGGAAATAGAAGCGGCGGTTATTAAAAATTCGCGGATCGACTTTTAATCGCCGGTCCGATAGAAGGGCCGGATATTTAAATTTCGCTGGATCGACTTTTAATCGGCGGATTTAGCAATCCCACGATTTGGGCCTAATGGGCCGGGGACGCGATCTGGCGATAAAAATGGCTCGACGCCCGTATTGTCAAATCCCATAAGTAGATTTCCTCAATAGAAAAGCAAGACAATTAAGCGGATAATTTGAAACTACCACCTAATCTTTGCCCGACCTTTCTTGTCATTCGAACTTCGAAGAACTTGGAAGAACCGGAAGGGCTTCGAGAAAGAACTCCTAAGAATCGAAGAAGCCGCGGGAAAGCTGGCGTGTCGGCGCCTTCATGTAAGTTCATCTACTCTTCGGAACCTAAGCTCAAATTAATCCCATGATCTTGCGACATTGAACAGCGTGAGAAGAATGCTACATCTTTGACGGCCAATTTGAAAGAGGAGGGGGAAATTGCAAGATAGAATCGATTCGATCGGAAGCAACCGCCGGAGTTCCTCTTGGAAATGATCATGAAGATTCTAGTAACCGATTGCCATTTCAGCGGCGAAGCATTACCCGGAAGGCATCGATGGAACCTGATGGGTAAAAGCAGGGCTGCTTTGTTGCACAGCGATGAATTTTTAAAAAAGGTGAGTTTTATTTTCTTGGAAGACATAGAGGAAGATTGAGTGCTCATACTAAAATGCACAAGCTGATCTGTCATATGTATGAAATTAAACAGCTTGCATGCCAGACCATTCATTCAATATTGCAAAACTAATAAGGCTGCAGGCCGGGCATTGAGGAATTTAAAAAAACATTGTATTCTTTACATGGATGGGATATTCTTTAAAAACACGCATTCTTTACATTGTTTTTTACATACATGCGTTTATTCATCTATGTGTTATTCATACGTGTGTGTTGTTCTTCAAGAGTCTCAAATCGGCACAATAGTCTCAAAATCTTTGTTGAAAAAAAGATAAACGGCATACAAGATTCGGGCAACTAAGATGGTAAATTTATTGGGATATTACCCAAAATGGCTTCTCGAGGTCCGCAACTCTGATTATCAACAGCATTCTCCATTTCAAGCCCTAAATATGCGACACTACTCATTGAATAGCTTATGCTTGTAGCCTATCTTTGTACGGGAGGAACTTGGTTGAATCAGCGCCATCGTATGTTCAGTTGAATAGCGCCAAGGCAATTCATTGAAAAACAAATTAGTGATTTTAGCCATGAGCTAATACCATTCACTTGTAATTTAAATGCCATCGCGTATATCTATTGTACTTTAAAGCAATCTTTGTAATTTCTTCGAAGAGTCTTGTAATTTTAAATTCGAGAGAGCTGTGAAGTGAAATCGCCATGCGCTGAAATATTTTTGTGCAAAATGTTTATATTGTGCGGGTCAATACACCGGCGTGAACTGCATAAAGCTAATTATCGTATGCAATTCCGCCAGCGTGTATTGGGCTTGCAACAATTTAAACATTTTGCACACAAACATATTTCGCACCGGCGTGATCTCGCTCTCTCAAATTAAGAATGAAAAGAGCGAAATTCAAAGCAAACGGAAGAAATTACAGGTTATCTTTCAAGTTAGAGTTGACACTAAAAAACATATTGCGATCATTAATCCTTGTATTGCCATTGAAAATTTTTACATAAGGCCTTTTTATTAGAGTTGCGAATTCAAAAGCGGCTGCGAGAAGTGCAGTTACGCTTTCAAGTTAGAGTAGAAACTAAAAAACATATTGCTTTCAAGAATCCTTGTATTGCCATTGAAAATTTTTTACATAAAGGCCTTTTATTAGAGTTGCTTGACTACGTGTTACAAAATTAGAAGTTCTAGGGCGGTTTAAGGAGATGCCTAGCTCCATTCATAATCCTCATTTGAGGCCTTTTTTTGGAGATGCCCGGCTACGCTCTTGGAACCAAAAACTAAATAACAAAAACAAAAAATTCAGCCCTCCTACCTCCTCCTCTTCTTCCTCCTCCTCTTCTTCCTCGAAGCTTTCATCGCCATCTCCTCAAGGATGGCTTCAACAACTTTTCATCATCGGAGGAGGAGAGGGTCCATAATCATCTCGCTTTTTTTTTCTTCTTCTAATTCTTCCCGGCTTCCTCCATTTCTTCTTCTTTCTCAATCTGGATTTCTCCATCTCCTCATCGAATTTGGTTCGAGGGGAGTCTTGGCGGGTCTTTCGAGATAATCTTTTCGGAGGCGAAGCTTGCCACGAAGAAATAACTCCTCGCAATTATCCGGTTTGGTGGTGAGAGAGGCGACTGTTGGCATCTCGCGGGAGGGAATGGATTTCTTTATCAATTTTTTTTATCGCCTCTTAGCCTCTCGGAGGCGAGTCCGAGGATGGAGCCGGGCCGAGGCGGGCAGCATGGCTCGCCATGGTAGAAGGAAGAAAGGAAGAAAGGATTGGCGCTTAGAAGGAAGAAAGGATTAGCGGTTGAAAGAATGGAGGGTTTCTTATAGGCGGTTGTAATTATGATTCCATCATCATTCAAGATTTTATATCATATCACAATTACCTATCATTACTTCTATTGAATTAATTACGCCCTAGGTTATCATTAATTCTCTATAGAATTACCCACATGTCAGCTATACTTAAAACCTATGTTTTCATTAATTTTGTATATAATTACCTAGACCCCGGCTATACTTACAACCAACTTTGGCCCATCTAGATTTCACGACCTATACTTACCTCATTAGTATTACTAGCATACACCCTATGTTACCATTAATTTTGCAATAATTACCTACACGAGCTATACTTACAACCTATTTTTGGCTGCACTTACAACATATATTTGTCCATTTAATGGTTTTTTGGGTATTTCTTAAAGTTCCCTTTAATCGGTTCTCAAAATTACTTTGTACTTTTTCGAACTAATATTAAGACATTTCACTTTATATAGGTGAAGCGTGTGGATCCTAAAAGGGTAAAAATGTAATGCCTATCCCCCCCAACATGTTTCAACATTGTTACCACATGTTCTTATCACATTGTTACCCCATTGTAAACATTGTTCTTGTAGGTCAATCTTTGTGGACCACCCAAAGGGTGTTGAGGCTGAGACTACTAAGCAAATTGTCCTCTGCTGGAGGGTTGGATTGGAAGAATAAGAAGGTGAAAGTGAAGCACCAATGCAATAAGGAGCTAGTAGGTGAAGGAACTATCATACTAGCTGATCCCTATCCAAAATCAATGATGAAAGGTTAGGAGAGGATAAAGTGGGGTGTGGCCATAACAAGTTTAGAGGGAAAATGGAAGGAAAAAGGATCAAATCACCAGGATTGCAATCGCTTGTATTAAACAATTGGAGGTTCCATGCATCATGCCAAGCCTATAGCCTGCATTGAGTTTATAGGAGAATTCCTTTACGGAGCCAGAGGTTGTGGATGACACTGATTTTCTTAATGCACCTCCAATAGCTGCCGGGACCACATTTTTCAGAGAAGAGGGCACACTTTCGGTGGTGAAACATTATCCTAGCAAGAGGTCCAAGTCAAGTAGTGATTGTTCACGTGAAGCTCTGACTAAGGTAAGGGAATGGAATGTTGTTGGGCTAATTGTGTTCAGAAGTTTGAAATTGATGAATTGGTGGAAGCAAGAGCCACCTTCAAGAGTATACTTGTGATGAGAGGAGGACTTATATGTACTCCATTCATGAGCTTGCACTTCAAGATGAAAAATTCCCAAAAAAAAAAAATACCCAACGCTAGGGACATGGATATGTAAAGTTGCATGGATACATATTCATGGCATTCCAATTTCATCTTGGCAAAATTGGCAAGCAAGTCATGCAAAGGGAGTAAAATTGCATTACATGGAAATAATGGCATGTTGAGGCCAACTTCTAGGATCCCGGCTGCTAGGGAGGTTTTTTTAAAAATATGTTGAATTCAATCTTTGAGAATATGCCACATAAAAGTAGGAAAGATCAACAGGAAAAATAGTTGTAGAAGAGATTGCCATCCCATTGTACCCGTAAGAGCATATTGGAGGAAGTGAATACTTTGTTTCGAGAACTATTGTGTACTGCAATATCTCAACCCAGCTTGGAGACTATGGAGCAAGCACTTCAAGCATGTCACTATAGACACTTTGAACAACTTTGCAAAGTGCAACTTGTGTGCTAAGTTGAAAGAGATTCTTGATAAGACCAAGCAACCAAGCCAAAGGGGTAAGATAAGGAGCAAATGAAAGATCACATGACGCGGACCAACTATCATGTAGATCCATTTATTGGATGTGGAGAACATTATCATGTTTGGAACCCAATAACTATGTTTGTATTATACATGACAAGATGGATCAATCAAGACTTGTTTGCCACAAAGATAGTTACATACCCAAGCAAATCAATAGAGAGCTTTATCCTTTGCAAGTCTCTCTCGAGGTGCAATAGTGCATGGCTGCCGGTGCCAATTTATTATGGCCATTTTAGTTTGCAATTGTGGGAGTGATGGTCCTGATTTTTCATATTGGAAGTGTGATGAGGTGCTTGACGAACTATGAGAGTGGTTATTCCATTGACCTCCACAACCCCGGAGGTGGTAGCCAACCACTCTTGATTGCATTGTTGGATAGAAAGCCTAATAATTTAGAGAAGTTTACTAAGGCAAGGTTTAGGAAGTCGGTGCTTCGAACATGTTGGAGCCTCAAGTTCACGTCCCCAACCTCGAGATCTACCACCAAGGTTCCTCCTCCAACTTGACAATTGTCCGACGAAGAAAAAACATTATATGTTCTCATTCCTATCTTATTTAACAGCCATGGGTGTCTTTTGAAAGAGTGAATTTAGGGTTCTTAATGCCTGGACATACTCATGAGGATGTGGATGCATTGCTTGGGAAGTATAGTCTTGTGATTTGAAATCTCAAACTGTGACCAATCTTCCTAGACTAATGGAAGTTCTTAGTGAATGCATTTCACCTTCTCCTATAGGGTTGATCATACAAGAGGTGCCTGATTGGAAGAATTTTATCGAAGGTTATGCTCTTGATATGGAAGGTCAATCTAGACCTCAAGACACTTTACGGGTCATGGGAAATAAGCCAATCATGCAATGGAAGATGAGACCCCGGATGATAAATAGAGGCCGATGAGGGAGTACCTATATGGCACTAAGATGAAAATGGTAAACCTAAGATTCCAAGGGGTCAACCAAAAGCTCTTAAGCCTTTTCGAGAGGTGGATTCATTGCAAAGCACATTGGACATTAACGAATACATCAAGTATTGGAAAAATAACCCGATGATATCAACCTTGCATTGATAGATTATTGGACACAGGTACATGGATTATTGGGACAAGACACATCCTCTGATGAACTCAAAGATGGATGGCTACCTAAGACTAGGTGGAGAGACTTGATAACACCTGAGGAAGCTGATGATGTGGTTAGTAGTATTCGCAAGTCCATGGCTCCTCCAGCTGCTGAAAAACACTATGTTGGTCCTAGGAAAGGAAGGCCTAAATATCTCGGGCTGGAGGATTATGATCCCAAAGATGACTTGCTTTGCCATCAATTTGCACTTATAGTACTAGAGCGCAAAGAGATATACCCTGTGTGGATGGGTTACACCATCTCAGAGGTTTGCAAAGAAGTAGGTGACCGCAATGTGAACAAAGTTCGTGTGGAGTGGTGGTGTCCAGAGGCACCGTTAAATGCAGTGGCAGAGGAAGAAAGGTATAGAGACTGTTGGACAAAGAGATGGAAGAGAAACCCTATTGAAGGGGATGATTGGGTTGAGTTAGATACTATTTTGTGTTCATGAACCCCAAAGGTCATCCCAGGCAAGACTGCTAGGGTTACAATACCTGTGGAAGTGAGGAAGAAAGCTATGATATCTCTAGGGGTCACTTCTGAGAAGTAATTGGCAATATGTAACTCGACATGCATATGTGAAATATTTTTAATTTTTAATGCAATCATGTTGTGCTGTTATAAAAAAAAGTCACATTCTCGATGCAAATTTACTAACCCGGGAAAAAGTTGCAGTGCCAAAATGGTCCAAAATCCTGACATAAATCCAATTTAAATGAATGATGGTTCTAAGTCTAATCTGACAACTATGTTCCACAGATTTGATTCTCTTTGTGCAGATCTTGAAGCAGCTGGAGTTGTGATGTCTGTAAGTCATCAAATATTGGCAATTTCCAAAATGTTTGCTAACTATGGAACTTTGTCTACATTAATAAGAACTGTGGCCAGAACCAGAGAGGATGCTGAACAGATTGCTAGAACAGAAATTGAGCAAAAAACTGTGATCGAAAATGACAATGATGAGGAGGAAGAGTTTGCAGAGGTGTTGGTTGTGAAAACAGGAAAAGCTTATAAGGAAAAGCAGATTGGCCCATGTTTTGGTTGTTGGGAAGTATGGCATTTAAAGTATAATTGCCCAAGAGGTGTTCAAAATACCAGAACTTGTTATACATGTGGTGGTGTGGGACATTTGGCTTCCAAATGCCCAAGTCCAAGGGACAGTGGCAGGGGTAGAGGCAGAGGCAGGCCTAATAATTGGAGTAAAGGAAGAGGCAGAGGTGCTAAGGCAGCAAGTGCCAATGTTGCAGTTGTGGAATGTGAGGATGAAGACTCAGAAGAGGAGGTAACAAATGCTTTCTCTAATTATTTAAGCAAAGAACAAAGTTCTAAGGTGTCGTTTGTTGTAGATTCGGGAGCTGAAAGAACAATCATAAAAGCTTCAGACTTATTAACTAGATGGGATAAGGAGCAAAAGACAAGGAGTATTCGACTGGGAGATGGCAGCATGAAAGAAGTGAAGGCAGGAGGGATGTTGAAGTTGTTTGATTTGCAAGGGAATCCAGTTAGAAATAGAAAAAGTGCTTTGTGTGCCTTCTATGGTGAAAATTTTAATTTCTGTAAGTCAATTAGTTGACCTGGATTATGAGGTCCTATTTGACAAGCTTGTATGCAGAGTTATCAAGGATAATAAAATATGTTTTCTGGGCAAAAAAGTTGGAGATTTATTTGAGTTAGATACTTTTGATAATGTTCCAGCAATAAACAATGTGTGACTTCCCAATTATAAAATTTGGCATGAACGTTTGGGGCATGTGAACATGAATAATGTAAAGGCTTTGGCCAAACTTGGATACATTAGTGCAGCCAATGAGGATCAGAAAAACTTTGTTTGCAGGGGTTGTATGTTGGGCAAAAGTACAAGACTTCCTTTTGGCAAAAGATCAAAGAGGGCTGAAACACCATTGGAGCTGATTCATACAGATATCTGTGGTCCTCTGAATGTGAGAAGCTACACTGGAAAGAGGTATTTTATAACGTTCATTGATGATTACACTAGAAAAGCTAAATGCTATTGTTTGTCAAAAAAATATGAAGCTTTGAAAGCATTTAAGGATTTCTTGACTGAAGCAGAACGAGAAACAGGCTATAAGGTGAAATGTTTAAGATCAGACAGGGGTGGTGAGTATATATCAAAAAAATTTAAAGCCTTTTGCATTGAGAAGGGAATTAAGAGGCAGCTGACGTGCAGGTATTCACCCCAGCAGAATGGAGTAGCAGAGAGAAAGAATAGAACTTGCTTAAATGCAGTGAGGGCTATGTTAAAACATGCTGGACTGCCAAATGTTTTTTGGGAAGAGGCTCTAAAAACTGCAATTTATGTGCAAAACAGGGTTCCTAGTGCAAGTATAGATGGAGAAATTCCAGAAATGTTATGGACTAAAAGGATGCCAACATATGATAGGTTCAGAGCTTATGGTTGCTTGGCCTATGCTCACATCCCTGAGAAATTAAGAAATAAGCTAGATGACAGGGCTGTAATTGCATTCCTAATTGGGTATGATGATCTAAGGCATACAGACTTTATGCCCCAAGTAAGAGAAAGATTCTGGTAAGTAGGGATGTTGTATTCTCTGAAGAGCAGTTGTATAAAGATGTAAACATGCAAGGAAAGAACAAGAGAACAGAAGTAGAGAAGGTGTATCATGAGAGTGAGACCAGCCGTGATGATGATGAGAAATCTGAAAATCTAGAACAGGAAAATGCTGAAACAAATAGCCTTAACCATGAGGAAAGACAGGAAGAAATTAATGCCCCCATGCAAAGAAAAAGGATGACTGAAGCAGAAAGACTGAAAAAGGAATTGGAAGACAAGGGAATTATAATTCATGAGCATGGCAGAGAGATTGGTGGTAAAAGTAAAAGACTGGAGGCTATAGAAGAAGAGGCGATACCTCACTTAATGACAGACATGGAGAGTAATCTGCCACAAACATTTGAAGAGGCCATGACTAGTGAAAATCACCAACATTGGCAAGCTGCAATGGATGAGGAGATATCAGCATTTAAAAGAACTGAAACTTTTGAGGTAGTAGATAGATCAGAAAATAAGAATATTTGGAAATAAATGGATCTACAAGATCAAAGAACTTCCTGATGGAGCAAAGAAATATAAAGCCAGGCTTGTTGCCCAAGGCTACACACAGCAAAAAGGAATTGACTATAATGATACTTACTCTCCCATTGTGAAGATATCAAGCATAAGGATGATGCTGGCATTGGCAAACACTATGAGTTGGGAAGTCCGCCATATGGACGTTAGTACTGTATTTCTGAATGCAGAACTAGAAGAAGAAATTTACATGAGACCACCTTTAGGATTTGAAGAAAGAAATGGCAGAATTTGGAAGCTTAAGAGAGCAGTGTATGGGCTTAAGCAATCACCTAGGGCTTGGTATTCGTGTATGGATAAGTATTTGGCTGATCAAGGATTTATTAAGTTAAATGGCGATGGGAACTTGTATATGTACAAACAGCTTGAGCAGTTCTGCCTTATTGCATTATATGTTGATGATTGTGTAATGCTTTCAAATAATCTAGACTGCTTGAAGACTTGCAAAGGATTATTGAGATCCAGATTTAAAATGACTGACCTAGGTGAGATGAAAAAGTTCTTGGGAATTAGATTGATCAGAAATAGAGAAGAGAAGACCATGATTTTGAATCAAGCAGACTATGTTCAAGGTGTACTTGAAAGATTTACCATGACAGATTGTAATGTGGCTAATACTCCTTTGGTGCCAGGGCATAAGTTAAGCAATAAGATGTGTCCTACCACAGCAGAAGAGATAGAACAAATGAAGAAGATTCCATACAGGAGATTAATAGGATGTTTGATGCACTTAGCAGGAGCCACAAGGCCAGACATAGCTTTTGCTATCAATTTACTGAGCAGATACAGCAACAACCCTTGTAGACAACACTGGACAGCTGCCAAACGAGTGCTGAGGTATTTAAAAGGGACAATAAATCATGGAATTAATTTTAGAAATGAAGGATGCAAGCTTGAAGCATTTACAGATGCAGATTGGGGTGGAGATGAGGATCAAAGGCATTCTACTTCTGGCTTCTTGGTGGAAATCTAATAAGTTGGAAATGCAAAAAGCAAGGTACAGTAGCACTCTCAAGTGCAGAAGTTGAATACACTGCAATAACTTTGGGTTCAAAAGAATTAATTTGGTTAAAAAGGTTGCGGGAGGAAGTTGGAGTAAAAGATAATGAGCCAGCCACATAATGGTCTGTCAGTGCCAGTGGGATTGCTATGACTCAGAACCCTGTTCTTCACGAAAGGGCAAAGAATATAGAAATGAAGCAACATTTCATTAGAGAAATGGTTCAGAGAAAGCTGATAGCAGTAAGATATGTTTCAACAGAAAAACAAATAGCTGACATATTGACTAAGGCTCTCAGAGAACCAAGGTTTAATCTGCTGAAGAACTTGATAAGAATACAGAGTCCTGAATACAGTGAAAGGTTAGTACAGAATAGAAAGTTTCCTTAAGATATATTCAATGAAGGGGAAGTGTAGAGTATAAGACAGTCACAGTTCGAATCTTAGATTCATTGAATATATATGGGAGATAGAGATTGTAGAATTTCAATAGTCATATGAGATACAAAAAACTATAGACAATAGTGATATGGAATATTGATTTTATTTATGGCAAGACCCTTGAGCCTAGCTGGGGGAACAGTGTTCCCGGCCAGGTGGTCTTGTTAGCACAGATCTAGCTACCGACCAGAGCAACCAAAGGAGGCGATTAAGGGATTGCCGGATTTCGGTGATCCCATAGAAAATTTAAGGAGAAACAGAGATCAGCAGACGTAGAGTTCAGATTGTGAGGCTCATCGAAAGTTTCATCCATTCTCATTGAATATCTTTTGTATTACTGACTTATTATTGACATTCGACCATGTGTGTGTGACAATGGTCATATAGTTAAGTTGTGGAGATTTGCCTTATTTACCTTTCAGGCTAAGTTTGGAAAGTTAGATTTCAAGTGACCATATGCATTACAAACAAAGCATGGACCAATGTTACCTCCTCTACCTCCACGTCCATGCGTACGAGTAGTATATAAGATTCTCGCATCCCCATCATCATCCTTCACAACTCTTTTTAGCTCAATCTCCGTGCGAACCATTCTCTCTGCTTCTTCATGATTCTTAGCTATGTTTCTTACAAGAATTGCAATTTGTTCATACTCAGTAAAAAGCTCTAGAGATAGCTAGTAATTCTGCCTCTTTTGAAAGCACAGCATAAGCAGCTTTTAGATCAAATATTATCATATCCAAGGTTTGAAAAAACACTTCGGGATTATCACTATCATGATGCTTTAGATGTCTTAATTCCTATTCAAGAACATCAATCTATGAAGAAGATTTAGTTTCGAAATTCTAAAGAAGATACAACTACATATTTTGGGGCGACAATCCTTGCAATCTCAATAAAATACTTGGACCTACTTTGCTACAGATTATATCTTTCGCTTCACTAATCTTTGCTGATGTATCAAACCTACCAGCTTTACCCTTAGATTTATCCTTCTCTTCACCTCTTCATCACTTAAGCTTCTCAAGTCTGGCCATGGCCTCTTGCAGCTTATTTGTGTCTTTTGGCAGCTTCACAAGATCCCAGAGCCCCTCTGATTTCAGAATTCTTTTTATTTTCGCTTTCCACACTTGAAAACCGGATCCGCCACTAAGAACTTCTACTGCACTCACAGCAAGGACGCTCCAAATCGTGTAGCCATGCTAGTACTACCCCACCTGGCTCTGATACCAATGAAAAGTATTCTGTATCTATGCTTTAGCAAGAGTATTGCAAAACAAATTTCAAAAATAGCTAGCAAATAATCTCCCTCAGTCAACTAGGGATTTGCTGCACTTAACTTTCTGGCTTGAAAAAGCCAGAGCGTACACAAAAATAGGTGATCCAATACTAGCAAATACTGGCTAGAAAAAGTCAGAGCAATCAATATAAACGATAGACCAACCGAGACCAAACCTTTCGGATGATTTAGAGAACCCTCTCTACTGATTTCGACTGCCCTGCAACAAACCCCAATGTTAAACTTGTAACGTACCTTCAAGCAGCAGATCCGATCTAGCAATAGTCGATTCACGGCAAACTGGAGTCTTCACGGATATTCCGTCTGAACTCGCCCTTTTTTATTTCAACAATTGATAACACCCATACCAAATTTGCTTTATTCCTTGCTTAATGTCGATTTGCTAATCATGTCTTGCCACATGCCAATTGCCATGCATATTTTTTTTTCTTTTTGTTTGACATGATATTACATTAACAATAATAACCAAAAACAGAGTGTGTTGCTAAGTTCTCTGCATGTTTAAGATGAGACTCATGATTAATCTGCACTATAGGAACCCCATCAGCACTGACAAAGGAACTACCATCTATTGCATAGAACACGTCTTCTGAAGGAAGTTGGGAAGCCATTTGATCTTTTTTAGCTCTAAGCACATCATCGAACTAAGTGCTTCGTTACTGGCAAAGGATAATATCCAAAGTGCAGCCTCACATGAGCTAGCCTTGTTGAACCAGAGACATCTTTTTGAAGCCAATTCGAGAATGACATTGTGAAACCCTTGCCACAGAATTAGAAGAGGCTCGAGGAGCAGCATTGCCATATCTTCAGGAGCTGCTGAAGTGGCAATAGGAATAATATGGCTTGGACGCTGTGAGGGCGCCATGTGAGGTTCTGATGCAGTTTTCTTCATAACTTCTTGTTCGAGTGTCGGATTCAGGCGTTTTCTAATGTTTTGGAAAGCTGGGAATGTGAGCTTTCCATTGATATTTAATTTTTATATTTTTGGTGAGTCTGACTGGGCCGGATTGGCATTTTCAGATTTCGGGCCCCATGACAAACTCTAGTTTGCCAGCTTTTGGATTGCGGTTTTCAACCACGGATAATTTTGCGGGACATTCTTTATCCATAAAATGAAACTTAGTAGAGTTATTATTATGGGTCTTGTACTAAATTAGTTGCCTTTATTTGATAGATCACTCTATCATGCCTATTACAAAATCTAGGTTGGACACTAATGTTGTCAATGATGTTCCTGCATCAGCCCAAAGTCTGAAAAAGAAGAGTGTCAATGCACCTCAATCAAGGAAGAAGGCTTTGCACAATGGCCATCAATCAATACCCAACAACAAGCTCCAAGAAAGAGGTAGAGGAGGTTGGACATAGAGAGTATGCAGGAGGTTCTCAGAAAGTTAAGACTACAAGGAGATATTCACGATTAGGGAAGCTGCAAGGCAATTCAGCATAACCCAAGTCTAGTATTAGAAATTGGATGAGGGATATACGACAAAAAAGCTGGTCAAGTGCCCAAATACTTGGTAAAGATCAGGAATGATGGGTAACTTCAGATCAATTCAACTTGAAAGCATAAAAGATGTGTGAAAGAAGGATGGCCAGAGGCAAGTACAACTTGCTTATCCAGCAGCTCTTGATGCTCGGTGCCTCCCCCATATCAGAGCACAAAAACAAACAAAATCTCTTATTAGTTTAACCGCTCTAACCATGGTCGATTGTTTTTTTATATGTTAATAAGGGATAACACCTAGAAAAAGAGTTATGACCTATAGGAATTTATATGGGAGGGATAACGCCGTGGAAAAAGAGTATTATGTACTAGGTAATTTTCATTAGGAGACCATTACGCAGCGATGGTTATCTACTAGGTAATTTTCATTAGGAGACCATTACGCAGCGATGGTTTTTTCTACGCCCGATTTGGGTTGGACTTCAATGGAAACCTCCCCAATTTTCCGTGGAAACCTCCCCCACTTTCAGTGGAAACCTCCCCAACTTTCCCTGGAAACCTCCCTCATTTTCTCGGAAACCTCCCGACCTTTCCAGGAAAACCTGGGGAGGTTTCCATTTTGGAAAATAAACCTCCCCACCTTTCCTTGGAAACCTCCCCAACTTTCCTGGAAAACCAGGAGAGGTTTCCATATACGAAAACAGGGGAGGTTTCCACGGAAAATTGGGGAGGTTTCCCATAAAATTAGTGAAAAAAGCCCTCCAGATATGCCTCGATCCACGTGCTTTTTTAATATCCACCTCGGTAGTTGTGTAAACATGCCCTTGTTAATTACACCCGCCTTTATTAATTACGACCCTTTATTTTTTTAAATATTTTAATGGAAACCTCCCGAATTTTCCGAGGAAACTAGGGGAGGTTTCCATAGAATGTTTGTAGTCAACCTTGATTTTCCTATGGTTGAATGAAGCCCCATAGGTTCAACAAGGTCCCTTCCCTCTCATTTTCTTATGGTCGAAACTCTAGTAGGTTCTGTGATGGCTTACTTGAGGTTAGACCATACAATTTTTTTTTTTTTTTTTTTTTTTTTTTTTTTTATATATATATATATATAAATAATGGCTTATGGTTTGATAGCATTGACATGCATATAACCCAACTCGAACACCCATACATAAAATTAAACTAAGACACCATACTACATGGTTGGTTCATCAAAGTTTAAAGTATCACGTTGGGAAATCTAAAATTTGGAGTGCGACTAATATTAAAAACGTCGATGGTTATAAATAATGGGCCTAAGCATTGCTGAATCCTTGGAATTTAAGCTAACTTATGAATTCTAGGTTATACTATGGGAGTATACTTAGCTAATAATGGGCTTTTCATTTGGGTCGAATAAACCAATAGTATTGAGCTGCATAAGTCCACAAAGTATTGGGGGCCCTAATTTAGGGTACCAATGAGCAGAAAACAGTGACGGACTACACGAAATAAGCTAGGTCCACGGCTAAAAAATCAGACTGTGCTGCACAGAGAATATGGAATGTGTTAAACGTCAAATGCTGGTACAAGGGCTGAGGCTCGAGGTAAGGTTTTCTGACAAAACTATGGCCTATCCTAGATGTCTAGTATAAAACCGTGTAGTTCAGACGAAAGGAAAAACTAATGCCACATGCCAGGCCTAAGATCTCAATGGGTTATACGTAATATTAGTGAAAAAAGCCCTCCAAATATGCCTCGATCCACGTGCTTTTTTAATATCCACCTCGGTAGTTGTGTAAACATGCCCTTGTTAATTACACCCGCCTTTATTAATTACGACCCTTTATTTTTTTAAATATTTTAATGGAAACCTCCCGAATTTTCCGAGGAAACTAGGGGAGGTTTCCATAGAATGTTTGTAGTCAACCTTGATTTTCCTATGGTTGAATGAAGCCCCATAGGTTCAACAAGGTCCCTTCCCTCTCATTTTCTTATGGTCGAAACTCTAGTAGGTTCTGTGATGGCTTACTTGAGGTTAGACCATACAATTTTTTTTTTTTTTTTTTTTTTTTTTAAGTTTTACTATCAATGGATTGAGATATCAGGAGTGTAGAACATTTCTTCTTTATTTACTTATTGCCTTAATGGTTGATGCCCAGGGAAAAAAAGTGGCGTTCAATCTGAGATTAAATGGCTTTTGAAGATGAATGTATGTGTGAATCCATGGAGTAATGACAAGGCAGTTGTAGTACCACTTCCTATCATGGGACAAAGTGGTGATGTATTTGAAGGTGAGTTACTAGACGCTTTAAAGTATCTTGAGTCTTTTGAGGGAAAAAAAGGCAGCTATTGGATGAGATTGAGAAGAAGCGTATGAGAAATCAAAGGTTGTTTTGGCGAGTCTGGTTCAATAAAGATGAAGTTTTTAAAGTTCTATGCGAAACAATTCTATACAACCAATGGTGCAACATGAAGAAAACTTATAACGACAAAATTGAGGAACTAAAAGGCATCAAGAACTCCTCGTCTATGATTGCTGTAATGTCTTAAATCACAAGAAAATTTATACTCATTAGTGACGAGCAAAAATTTCAAATCGATGGAAATGCATGGCAAATACCCTTTGATAAATTGCAGAATGAGGGCTATTAAGGAGGAAGAAGGATCATGAAAGAGAAGGGCAGGGAGGGAGATACAGAATATGTCGTCTAATAGATGTGTAATATCTAATAGAAATGTAGTTGATGCATAAGTTGACCTATCATGCAGCACTGATCTATCCTCTACATCATCTTGCATCATGCTATGGACCAAAAACTAAAACTTGTATATTTTTAGAATTGTTTTTTATGTTCTTATGCCAGAGCATATTTCACACAATTGTTGTGGTTGTCATGTAATAATTGTAAAAGTGATATTCTAATCTATGAGAAGCAGTGGCAGTAGATTAGAGTGTCAACAGTGATCTATGAGAAGCAGTGGCAGTAGATCAACCTAAGGTATTATGAAAAAATATGTAAAAAAAGTAAAGTGGCGGCCAGGTACTACCACGGCGTTGCTCTGAAAAAACTTCATTGATACCCCCCCGCCACTTAGGGTTTTGGGTTGGACTGGTCAAAGCGGGTCAAAGTCAATGACAATTTGGAAAATAAGGACGGTGAGGGCATCCTAATATTTAGGCAAGGTGGAAAACCTTCTATATGTAGGGCATGCACGTTTTGACAAGTGGAGATATCAAGTTGATAAGAAAAAGATATATATGAATGATAGGCCTGAGAAGAAAGCAGTGTGTGTGTAGATATATGTGCGGTGAGCGGAGTTGTGTTTTGTTAAAGGGTTATTGGATGAGTGACCATATTTTGGCTCCATGAACCTAAGCTTTTACAAGCCTTGTTTATAAAGTTGTCTAGCAAATTTGGTGAATTAAGTTATTCTTATCTTGACAATTTTACGGAACAATTTCTACAAAGTGGTATCGAGCTAAGGTGATTCGGGATGTCAACTAGATTCGGTGCCAATTTGCTAGCAACCTGTTTGAAGTGTTTAAAGGTGACCTTTGGTTTTCAAATTTGGAAAGAAGGAATTGAATCTTTTAAAGTTTGAGAATCTTTGGGGCTTAATTGATGGCAAAGTACATTTGCCATGGCTACTTGTGCATCTCCCCGCAAGATCCGGGTGCTGCGGTGCTAATCCAGAGGTGGTCCCTTGTGAGTGCAAGTGCAAGCTCGGTGGTGAAAGCTCCGGTGGTGGATCTGTTGTTGGTGGAGGTAGCTCGCAATTCAAACCGATGCCACTAAAATAATGGAGGCTCAAGCCATTATTATGAGCAAGGTAGGAGCGCTTTGAAATTAAAATTGAGAGGTTGCTTGACCAAAGGAGATGTGGGAATATATGATTAAACATTTTGAAATCAAGAGTTCATCTCGGATAGATGTTTTAGAAAAACAACTTAGAAGACTTAAGTTGTTTGAAAAAGACAATATAACCGAAGTTTATGGAGAAATTTGAGTCCATAATTGCAGACTTAGAAGGTGCGGGATCTATTGTGAATGATCAAAATCAAATTACGTACTTGGCCAAGTCGGGTCTCTCATAATTCTCATTTAGCTACACTAATTAGGAATGTGGCTACTAGCAAAGAGCATCTTTGTAAAAATGATTCAAAGCGAGTTTGAACAAACTTCGAAAAGGGTTTTGATGATGAAGAGCAATCATCGGAAGTACTATCTGATTAGGAAGTTTAAAAAGGGTGGAAGTACTTCAGAAATCAGTAAAGATAAAATAGGGCCATGTTTTAAATGTAACAGGTATGGTCATTTAAAAGCAAATTGTACTTTTGAAGGCAAGGTGTTCAAGTGTTTTAAGCTGTGATGGTAAAGGACATTTGGCTTGAGAATGTCTAAGTCCTAAATCTTCATCCGGAAGAGGAAGAGGAGGTGATGTAACAGGAAGGGGGAGGGAGGTTTCAACCAAGTATGAATCTGGTTAAAGAGGAAAGTGTTGAAGAAGCTAGCAGTGGAGATGAAATTTTTGAGGTAAAGTGTAATCATGTCTCAAATAATGTTCTTACTTCAAAATCCTTGCATGACAATTTTTGTGTGATAGATTAGGGGCGCGAAAAAGTGTAGTCTTCAAGCCAAATCGGGCTTCTAATTGTGTAAAGAAAGTTGGGTATGTATAGTTGGGAGATGGTGGAGTCGCGGCCAGATTAAGGATCTTTGGTGTTTTAGAAATATTTGATTTACAAGGGAAACCCGTTAAACTTCAGGAGATGTGTTGTGTGTTCCGGACTAGTAAGAAATTTGGTTTGTTAAGCCAACTTGTTGATCTTGGATACAAAGTTGTATTTGAAAAACTGGAATGTACTGTTTTTCATGATAATGAAATCAAGTTTGTTGGCAGACGTGTTGGTAACTTGTTTGGTTTTCACTACAGTCATGTTCCATGTCTAAATTCCATTGAATGTACATCCAAACAAGTTTGGCACACTAGACTTGGACATACAAATTTCAAGAATCTTGATGCTCTGGAAAAGAGAGGGTTGATCACCATGACTTCAAATAAGGAAGAGAAGGTTTGTGCTGGCTGTATGCTTGGAAAGCAGACTAGACAAATCTTTAAGAAGTCAAAACACAGGTCAAAAAGAATTTTGGAGTTAATTCACACAGATTTGTGTGGGCCTATAAATGTAACTAGTATATCTGGTTACAAGTATTTTATGACTTTCATTGACGATTTTAGTAGAAGAGCTAATTGCTATTTATTGAAATCAAAAGATCAAGCTCTAGATGCTCTTAAAATTTTTGTTGCTGAAGTAGAGTTGGAAACTGGAGCAAAGATCAAATGTATCAGATCTGACAGAGGTGGTGAATATCTGTCAGATGAATTTAAATGGTTTTGTGCATCCAAAGGTATTAAAAGACAACTTACATGTCGGTATTCTCCACAGCAGAATGGAGTGGCAGAAAGAAAAAATAGAACTTTATTAAATGCAGTCAGATCTATGTTGAAGTATTCAGGATTGCCAAATTTTTTATGGGATGAGGCACTAAAAACTGCAGTGTTTATTCAAAACAGGTTGCCTTCAATGAGCATAAAAGGAGTCATACCTGAAATGCTATGGTCATGTAAGGCACCATCTTTTGACAAATTTAGAACTTATGGTTGTTTGGCCTTTGCACAGGTTCGGAAAATTAAGGAAAAAGCTTGATGATTGATCTTATATCCGCTATCGGTAGGTTATGATGAAAATTCAAAGGGATATAGATTATACAATCCAAAGCTCAAAGGAAAATAATCATTAGAGATGTGGTATTTTTCAAAATCAGTTTTCGAACTATTCCAAAAGTAAATACGCTAGATGGCAAAGAAGCTATGAATAATCAAGAGGAAACCGGATAGTCTACATGAAGAGTCAATTAAACATGAAGGAAAAACTAGTGTAAATGGTGTTGGACTAAGGTTGCGAGACTTTAGTGATGATGATGATGAGGTAGAACAAGTAGAAGAACCCGCAAATGAGACTGAAAAACCGCAGAAGATACTCAACATATACATGAAGAAATAGTGGAAAAACCAAAAGGAAAGAAGAACTGAAGCACGGATGCTACGGAGGGATGAAAATAAGGATTGCATTATTTGGAAGGGATGTTCGTGGCGTATAAAAAGATTGCGGAAAGTGAGGGGGAAATAATTCACAAGATTTGATATTCTAGTGCTAGAAAATGAAGAGGCTCCAAAAAGTTACAATGAGGCCATAAGTGGAAAAAAATAAAGATGGTGGAGGAGAGCTATGGAAGATGAGATGAACTCATTTCATAGAACTAATACTTATGTACTTGTGAACAGTCCACGAAAGTAAAAATGTTGTAGGAAGCAAATGGATATCTGAGAATTAAACTTGGGTGATGGGAAATCCGGAAAATACAAAGCTAGACTTGTTGCTCAAGGATTCACTCAAAAAGCAAGGTCAAGACTTTGATCAAACATTTTCTCCATTAGTAAAGATTAATAGTCTTAGAATGTTGTTAGCTATTGCAAATTAGAAGACTTAGAGATTCATCATATGGATGTCGATTACAACATTTTTAAATGCTAAATTGGAAGAAGAAATTTATCTAAAACCAGCTCGGATTTGACAAAATTGAAGGTAAGGTTTGGAAGTTGAATCGATTTTGTTTATGGGTTAAAGCAGGCTCCTAGAGAATGGTACAAATGTATGGATGGCTATTTGCTTGAACAGAGGATTTGAGAAGTTTACGTGTGATGGGAATCTATCTGATTTAGAAGTGGAGATGAATGGTGTGTGATTGCTCTATATGTAGATGATAACATTATGGTGGCAAAAAGGCAAGAATATTCTTTTGGATTGTAAGAATATTTTGAGTAAAAGATTTCAAATGGTGATTTAGGAGGCTGAAGAGGTTTCTTGGAATTGAAGTCTGCGGGGACAAGACAAACAAGACTTTACTCTTAAGTCAACAAACACATATTACTAATATGTTAAAAACTTTCAAAATGCAGGATTGTAATGTTGAGATACTCCATTAGTACACGGACCGAGAATTTCCCGGAAGATATATTGCCCAAAAATCGCTTTCGAGGAGGTGAGGCAAATGGAAAGAACTCCATCTGGTCTTTAATTGGTTGTCTTGCTTATGTGGCTAATTGTACAAGGCCGGATATTTCCTTTCGGTCAATTTATTATAGATATAATAACAATCTGGTGTAGCTCATTGGAATAGCGCAAAAGGATTTTGAGGTATTTAAAGGGCTCCTTGGAAGTTGGAATTATGTACAATCAGCTAAACTTGAACTGAAAGCATATTGTGATTGGTGGGGGAGACTTAGATCAAAGAAAATCCACCGGGTTATTTAGTCATGTTAGGTGGGGCATTTGTAGCACAGGAAGTGCAAAAAGCAGTCTAGTATAGCAGCATCCAAGTCAGGTGAATCAAGTCACGCCTGCTTGGTAGCAAAGGAGTTGATTTGGGAAAGAAGACTCTTAGCGGTGGAAACTCCACAGAATAATCCCTCTTGCTATTTCTTGTGACAATACCGGTTGCATAGCTATGTCAAAAACCACATTCTTCATGAAAGAACAAAGCACATCGAAATGGAAGTCCACTTTCTTAGAGACATGGTGAAGAAAAACATGCTACAAATGATATATGTTGCAACCCGATGGACAATTAGCTGATATTCTCACCAAGACACTTACAGCCAGCAGGTTTCTCAAGTTAAGAACAATCATCCAGTATAATCAGAATCTGCTTATTACATGAAGGGGGAATGTTGTGGTTGTCATGTAATAATTGTAAAAGTGATATTCTAATCTATGAGAAGCGTGTGGCGATGGATTAGAGTGTCAGCGGTGATCTATGAGAAGCGATGCGATAGATCAACCTAAGGTATTATGAAAAAATATGTAAAAAAAGTAAAGTGGCGGTACTACCACGGCGTTGCTAGGCTCTTGAGAAAACTTCGTGATACCCCACACCCGCCACTTAGGGTTTTGGGTTGACTGGTCAAATGGGTCAAAGTCAATGACAGCTGGAAAATAAGGACAGCAGGGCATCCTAATATTTAGGCAAGGTGGAAAACCTTCTATATGTAGGGCATGCACGTTTTGACAAGTGGAGATATCCAAGTTGATAAGAAAAGATATATATGAATGATAGGCACAGAGAAGAACAGGCTGTGTGTAGATATATGTGCAGGTGAACGGAGTTGTGTTTTGTTAAAGGGTTATTGGATGAGTGACCATATTTTGGCTCCATGAACCTAAGCTTTTACAAGCCTTGTTTATAAAGTTGTCTAGCAAATTTGGTGAATTAAGTTATTGTTATACTGACAATTTCTGGAACAATTTCTACAACAATCCTAGCATCATTCATGAACATGTACATCAAGATGCTATCTGACTATGGGCCAGGTGCATACGATATCACACGCATCATAATAGAGCCAAAATTGATCACTTAATACTGATGGTATTGAAGCATCTCTTGATTTTGTATGCGTGTAACAAAGAAGTTTATGCCATAAATTATGTTAAATTAGAATTATGTATATGAAAGATCTTCCATATCAAACTAGAACAAGAGAACAAGGATAAGAATTGAGCATACTATTGATAGGAAATGTGCTTGGGATGCACATGCATACATTTTGGTGGAGAGAAGAAGGATGATTTGAAGCATTAAATTCATGGGCTGATTATGATAAGCTCATTTTCATGCCTTTTTAGTTCCTCATTCTAGACATTGCCAATATTTTTACCAAAGACAAGTCGAAGTACACAGAACCTTGAAAACTTCAACACATCTCTTTTCAAACGCAAACTGCCCATTGATGTCTTTCCACGCAAACTGCCCATCTGCTTTTCCGCAGTACAATGGCGTCTTTAAATGCCGGGTTGCCGGAGCTGCAAAGACGAATCCTCGTTAAGCAACTCTGATCTTTCCGTTTGCTCTATTGTCTGATGATCAACAATCAGTTTGTACTCAAGAAGAGCACAAGATGTGCTATTAAGCTTCTGATAACCGACATAAAGCGGGGGTCTAATGTCTGCATCAAATTCCTGGACCAGTAACTTTCCATTGATCAACTATTCAACAATGCCACTGGATTGATCAGACTATATATCTAAAGATGCACATGCCAATATCAAGCACCATAAGTATTTTTTATTTAGAGGTCAAGGAAAGACCTGCATATGTAAAAGGGACTGCTATGAAAGTGTGGCGCAAGGCTTCAGCCGCAGTTGTGAGTGATCAAGGATAATCCTTGGAAAAAGCCGCAATATTAAACTTCTAAAATTAAAGCTTACATCAGCAAGATCACTCAAGGTGTTTTGTGCAGATCTTCTATGACAATTCAGCTCCAAACTTAAAAATGGAAGAATCTAAGATGGAGGAGACTTTACCTGAGGTGGATCATAAGGATCACGAACAGGATCATAAGGATCACGAACCAAAACCCAAAAACAACACCACCTACAAGAACAACTTGGCGGTGCACTAGCAAGTCCATATTTGAACGTGGCAAACCATGTGCTATTGCCCATCCGGCTGCGATGGCTACAACAGAAAGCCTTGTATATCATTCACAAAAGCTTTTTCTTACGCGACGCTTTTCCACACTAAACACTTGGTAACGTGTCGTGATTGAGAACCTGGTAAGAGATGGAAAACATGGAACCAAACACTCTCAAGCTTCGAGCCATTTTAAAAAGATCATTCTCAGAATCGTGCCCAAGGCAGTTATCGCATACCTTGGAAGTGCATTCATAAACCGATCCCCTAAAAGATGTGCGGTGAACCAACAAGGGCACCCATCACATAACCGATTGGCTCTAAGCTCATTACTTTCTCTACAGCGAATGCGGGGTTCATGATCATCATCATCCCTTCTTGCCATTGCTGCAGACTTGTAACCCTAGAACTTGTAAAATTACTCAGTAGTTTATAGAAAAGTTGGGAGCAGAGAATTACGCTTTTAAAATATCAATGCTTTAAAATATCAATGCACGATGGATACCTTCAAACGGAGGCTAGCCGCCAGATTAGCTGCTTCAAACGAAAATTG
Organism: Isoetes taiwanensis; assembly: GCA_021234155.1. Taxonomy (NCBI): domain Eukaryota; kingdom Viridiplantae; phylum Streptophyta; class Lycopodiopsida; order Isoetales; family Isoetaceae; genus Isoetes; species Isoetes taiwanensis. The sequence goes on from JAJEKV010000037.1 coordinate 11,179,356, forward strand.
CTGATAATAGATGTGTTCACTAAAATTGCTGATAATACAGGGTTACAGGTTACAGAAAATATCCATGGTTACAGAAGAATAACAGGCGGAAGGATTTGATCATCACGGTTTCTCTTGCAGCTTGCTTCAGAGCTAGCTTCAGAGCTCTAAATACAAATATTTGCTATGCAAAAACGCAAAAATTAGATCATCCAACATGTAAAACTCCAAAACCGATTTGCTTACCAGTCTTCAGTCCTCAGATTCAAGAATCAACGCTTCGCATCAAGAGCTTACAGAAAACGAACTTGAAAAGCTCCAAATAGAACTTGAAAAGCTCCAAATAGAAATTCATGTACGAAATAAGTGAAAGAGGCAATCTAATTTTGCTGTCGATCTTAAATACTTTGCATTTATGAGGAGTGGATCTCTCTTGCTCAAAAAACTCTAATCCAAATGGAAACCTCCCCAACCATAGGAAAATTGGGGAGGTTTCCACTCTTGAGAGTCTAACCAAATTCGGGCACAGATAGGGCGCAGATAATTTGATCGATTATTACGCAGTTCGGCGGCACCGCCAGACTCGGCAAAATTACCAGACGTAATACATGGTTGCTTGAAATTACGCCCATTCACATTTCACCACTATCTTTTGATCTCAGCTATGGTGGAAGAGCTTCGTTGGGGGAGCTATGGCGGCAGTGGCTACAGAAGAGAAGTTCAACATTCGGCGGTCACAGATCAGATAAAAGCAACAGTTTTAAGCACATCAAAAGGTCTAAAGCAGAGCGCAAGCATAACCAAAACGGGTAGTTGCAGTTGCAGATAGAAATGTTAAGCCTACAGGACTATAGCTCGCGAAAATAATGGAAATGTTACGGCCTACATGCTATGGCGAAGATCAGAGATGGTTGAAGGAGGCGAGATTAGAGATGGAGATATTCTAAAAAACATGAATAGGGACTAAAATCCTCCAAATACAGATATAAAACAGAAAAACGTGAGCATAATCCGGGTAGAAGGACAAGTATCTGTGTATAAAGCATAAAATCCAATTTTTTCTCGGCATGTTGAAGCTCTGGGTGAGCATTTTGCCCGATGAAGGATCTACAACTGCTCCAAATCTAAAACGTAAAAACAAATAGAAACAGGAGAACAAGTGCGGATTCATAACAGAAGTTTAGCGGATCTTGTTCTGCCACGAGCAGAGGAAACTTGTTGAGGAAACCGCACAAAGCAGAGGAGACTTAGCGGCGCCGCTTCAAAAATATCAGAGAGTTTTTACAGGATATAAAAGTTGCCAAAAAGCCCAGTAAGCAACCATGTTTTTTGTTCATCCGATCCGATACCTAGCCTAAAAACATAAGCATCTTCAACACATAAGTTTGCACGATGAGCAGCACAATGGATTGAGGACATGAAAGGATTAAGAGCCTTCAAATGGACTCCAACTCCACTTCTACTCCCGGCCATTGTGTTACAACCATCTGACCCGAAACCCACAAAACGTTGCATGTCTAGACCCCATCCTTTCAAAGTGCTTATAATGCAACTAAAAATGCTAGCAGAATCAGAAGAATCAATACCAACAATGCCCATATAACTGGTCTTCACAGAGCTATCCAAGATATAAGTGGCATAGAAAAAGAGGTGCTTTTTTACACTGCAAACACAAATTAAAACAAGGTAAAGAGCCTCATAAAAGAAAAAGAAATAGAAAATAAAATATACTTTATATCAGTGGATTCATCAACCATAATTCCAAAAAATGGGCTTTGTCTAACCTTCTCAAGGATGCTCTCCATAAGCACCTGACAAAAGTATCTAAATTTTTATACAGATTTAATCAAATTTATCTATTCCCTAAAGTAACCAAGATACTAACCTCATTAATCGATGAGATAAAATGGCCACAAGCTTGAATAGATATACAATTGTGGCAAAGTAAGCCCATTAAGTTTCTGCAGTTCGATTATATCTGGAAATCGTCTTAATGGAGCAAAACCTTTTGCAATATAAATATGTAGCATAATAACAGGGGGTTTTCTTTGTGTTTTTGTACGCTTTTCACTAAGGTTTTTCTATGATTTCGTGATGTATTCAAATGGATGTACTAACGCGTACATCTAGAGTGCACCATTTATGAGCCATTGATTTTAGCCTCTCTTTTTTTCAATGGTCAACAACCAATCGCTCACAACAAAAGCCCTTTTTTTGTGCGTGTGGTGCATAATGGTCAACAACCAATGGCTCACAACAAAAGCCCTTTTTTTTTGTGCGTGTGGTGCATAATGGTCAACAACCAATAGCTCACAACAAAAGCCCTCTTTTTGTGTGTGGTGCATAATGGGCACATGAAGGGCTTGAAGGGCGCATGTAGTGCAGTTTCCCCGCCGGCAACACATTTCTTATCATAACTTTTGATCGAGCTCGTTTGAGATGATTTTTTATTGCGTGGAAAGCTCTCTCCAGAGATCTTTTTTTTGATAGTGTATGATATGGATATGTTTGGTTAAGTTATCTATGCCGAAAGCGACAATTTTTTTCGGGTTTTTGGTAGGCTTTCACATCCTACCGGTTGATTATCTGAGGATTGCGCTATTGGATATTGTTTTATGGCTCATTAGAATGAAGCTTGCAAAAAATTACCATGCATTTTTTTAGATTTTGAGGCGTTATTAAGCAAATTCCAAGGCTTCTAGATCCTTGTGCTAACAAGCGAAAAGTTTTTCCACTTTGGTTTCTCACCACAAGAATCCATAAAGGCCAAAGGTCTTTGTTAAATTCAGGTTGAAAAATGTTTGTGTATGGGTGTTGCAAACTTTATGACTTTCGAGAATAATGGGATCAATCGCTCTATCTTTATGGTAACTTTTACTTATGTTCTATTTGTTTTATTGTGATGAAATTCAAAAAGCTACGGTGATGAAAGCCTCAAATGAATTCTAGTTTTTTTCTGGTTTGAATTCTAAAATTTTTGTCACACCCAGGTGCCTAAGCGTCCCTAAGGCCAAGAAAAAAAAATTTTGCAACACAAACCATTAACATCAACATATAAAAATTAAATCCCCAACACATAACAACCAACACATAACAACCATTGACATTAACAACCAACACATAACTACCATTGACATTAATTAACACAACCATTGGGTCCAACACATTTAAATTAAAATCCCCCTTAAACCCCCTTTGGTTTGGGTGCATATGGTTTGGGTGCATATTCACTGGGGGTTACTCAGCAACGAGAGTCATCGGATGGGCATATAACCCCCTTTATTCCAAGATCGGACCGGTACATAGCGATCCTCGTTTGTGGGGTATGCATGTACAAGTTTTTGTATACTGTATATTAAAGTTTGCAAAATACTATAAGGTTTGAGAGAATGTACTTAATGGTGTTAATTTTATACATGTATTGTAAATATGTTTTTGGGGCTCTCGCTGCCCTACGTAACCCCCGTGTGAATATGCACCCAAACCAAAGGGGGTTTAAGGGGGATTTTAATTTAAATGTGTTAAATGCAATGGTTTATGTTAATAATATTAATGGTGTTGTGTGTTGATTGTTATGTAAAAAAAAATTTGGCAAACTAAAGCAAATAGGTAAACTTTATGGGCCGAAATATTAATTATTAAAAAGCACAATAACATCAAGACAAATAAATTATTTCCCTAATGGTTGTTTCCATAAGCACATAATCTGTAACATCTGGTGCAAGATCTCCAACAAACATGGAATGATCTGGACCTGAATCACCACGCCTGTCCCATATGCCAAAAGATGTGGCCATTTTGATGGCTTGATATGCCGAGGAATTAGTGCGCATCTATCTTCGGATCGCCAAGAACTACAAGATTTTGTATATAGTGCTTGAAAATATCACGCCCGGGATAACAATATGTATAAATCGAAGTTCTGATCGAATATTGTACACTTCACGGAAGGTGGTATTGCTTCCTTAAAACCAATCCCTTCAAACAAACCAGCCCATATTTGCAAAGACTATGAACATATATGAACATATATGTTGCGAGATAAGAACTGTTGGTAAGATAAAAGAATTGCTATAATAGGCGCCGGTTGGGAAGGCCCAAGATTTATCCATGATGTATTGAGGCTTGACTGCGAGGAAATAGGTTGGCTAAATTATCTCCCACGGATATCGTGTAACCAACAAGGACTGCACAAATTTCCCGCGTACAAGAAGCATGTAACGTAGCTTTCGACCCTTCCAACCAAAGGCGGACCCACCAATTTCTTGGTAGCTATTCCCGATTCACTAATGCTAATGCGGCAGCCAAGTTGGTATCTTTGTGTAGCAAAATGTTAATGCAAAAATAAGAGAATACCGAGGCCTGCCGGCCACCACGTTGGAGTGTAAAAGGGGTTGAGAGCATCCCAATACCGCCCGCCAATACCGTGATTAACCATGGTCGGCACCATGTTTTGGACCGGATCTTGCTTTGTATTTTTACATTGCCGGTTTTCAAGACGGAAAAGTAGCATCTTTTTACGCGACGGCGGACCAAATGCTTCCAAGCAAAGATTTCATCCTACATTTTCGGGTAAAATGAAACCGATGGATTAGTTGCACAATCGATGACAATCTAACAAGCATCAATGTTAGAAGAGAAGCATACCCGTTTGTAAAGGGCATCCAATGCTTTAGTATTGATAGCATACCCAACCCCGAATGTCGGGGGCGAAAGGCTTTCCACCATATTCGAGCCACTGCGGCTTGCATGGCGGTGAAAGGAAGTTGGGGTAACAAGTTTCGGGGTTACGGCGGATGTCGTAAAGGGCTTCATTGTCAAGCACCATGCACCGTTCGTCGCATTCGACCAGGTGGTGGACAAAAAAGAGTGGCATTGTATGGCTCTACCAGCGTGACCACGGTGACTTTAGGTGATGGAAACACGAGAAAATGTAAGCATCATTACGTCGGGGTAGCCTATTCTTCACGGATCTTTGAAATAAGCAATGTTCCCATGCGAGCTTGTTCCACCGCATAAAGAGAATGGCGAGAATCAATTAACTTTCGCCGCCCAGGTATAATGTCCCTTTGCCCGGTTATTTCCGGCCCGGTTTGGCGAAAACAATTGGGGCACGAAAATTTGCCCATAAGGCCCAGCCCTCAAACTATCCATAATGCAGGGCTCCAAATCCATAAGAACGACGAGGAACATATCTACCACCAGCGGCTCATCGCATACAACCTCCCAAAACTTGGCACCAATTTGATTCCGCCCTGGCCATACGGATATGAAGGATCTCTCTCATTTTGGGCACCGCTATGCATGTCTCAAAAAGCACACGCCATCATCGATTCACAAACCCTAGCGCGTGCCCTAATTAAATTTCTCAATTTGATGAGAAAAGGGCTTTTATTATAAGCCCTTGGATAATTTTGAATAAAAGAGGGCTTTCTTTGTAAGCCCCTCGATCTTAACCATTGAGGAGGATGAAACAAAAATTGCACAAATTGCATGCAAAAATTTGGTGCACTCTAGATGTACTAATTAGTATGCCTCGTGCAATACGCCCATGAAATCATATGAAAACCATGCCAAAAGCGTATAAAATCACAAAAAAAAACCCTCGTTATAATGCTACATATTCACCGGGGTGACATAGGCGTTGAGAGCCCTCATAATTGTATTTTGCACGCACCGAAATCAACACCATATAGTATTCGCTTGAAATCTTATAGTATTTTGCGAATCTTGTTATCAAGATATAGCAAATTTTATACTTGCATACCCCACAAGCGAGGAACTTATTAAGGAATAAGGGGTGAATATGCCTATCCAACAGACTCTCGTTGCCGAGTCACCCGTGTGAATATGCACCCAAACCAAAGGGGTTTAAAGGGGATTTTAATTTAAATGTATTGGCCCCAATGGTTGTGTTAATTAATGTCAATGGTAGTTATGTGTTGGTTGTTAATGTCAATGGTTGTTATGTGTTGGTTGTTATGTGTTGGGGGATTTAATTTTTATATGTTGGATGTTAATGCAATCACACCTAAAGTGTGCATGATCATTAGAATAAACTATTGCGAGAATAAGAAAAAGGACTAGAATAAAATAATTTGAATAATCATTAGAACAAGAATAATAAACAGTGCATACCTTGTTCGACTTCCTCTCGATGCTTTGTCATTTGCAACCTCAATAGATTTTTGCTTTCCATTCTTAACCGTCAAGGTAGAATGACTCTTTGTGCTCCTCGAGAAGATGCATGAGCATGAAAACTAGATGTTTTGAAATTCTTTGAGCCAAATCGAGCAAATGCATTCCTTGCTCTACAATTTGCTTTACAAAGAGTACAAAAGATCAACTCCTTCTCTTCATCATGCTCCAACCAATTCCATGTCAGCTTCCAATGTTCTTTCCATTGGTCTCCCTGTTTTTTACTAGTTTCTACATGTTCAACCTCATGTGTATTCTCTTCATGATGTACTGCCGCGACGTTTCCATGATCTTCTTTATCAATTCTCCATTTCAAGGTGGATTTGTCTCGGCTTGAATTTACGCCATGCAATGCTTCTTTACTCTTTTGGAACCTTTGGCATATTGATGGAAAAACAAGAGGATGAAAACGGATCGAACAGGATCTTCTATACCACGCACAATTTGAAGAATAGAAGAATGAGTGCACAATTTGAAGAATAGAAGAATGAATATAAAATATTAGGGGCTTTGACAAAATCTTGAGATGGAACAATCTTGAAGCCGCGGAATTCTTTTCATACTGGCACGCAAATTCTCCATTTTCAAATTTTTCTTAGTGCACAGGTCCAAGACCAGGAATCCTCTCCCATGCTGCTGTGTACTCGCATTTGGCATGTACTGTTGTGCTTTTGAATGTGGCAGCGGAATTGACAGTGAAGAATGTGGAAGCTGTTGCAACAGTGAAGAATGCGGAAGCTGTTGAAGAAATCAATTTCCAGAGCAGGGAAGGCAGTAAAAGCTTAAATCCGGTTGTAACATCAATCGATTGCCTGATTTAACCCCTGTTTGGTAGAAACTGCTATAGGAATAAAAAACTCACCTCATGAAAACGCAGTTGCAGATGCCGAAGACGTTTGAATTGAATCGAAGCCTCAAGAATCGATGATTGATCTCAGATGAATAGAATCGATTGCTGCTGGATTTTGGCGCCGAATCCAGTTCCGCATAAGCGAACCGTCCGCCAAGAATTTCTGAATCCGTCCGCCAAGAATTCTGATGCTTGGAATTTTTTTTTTTTTTTTTTTTTTTTTAAATTGGCCTTTTTATTACCATTATTAAATCAATAATTATTAGAGGTAGCTCGCAATAATAATTATTAGACGTAGGTTAAGGTTAGACGTAGGAATATAAGCCATAAAGAAAATATCTACAAGCTACCCTTATAAAAAAATCCTATAACTTTTTTTTTTTTACCGGAAAAAATCCTACACATATAAATATGAGTCGGCTAAATCTTTATATGCCCTTTTTTTGATCGGTCGTATATCCTGCTATATTTTTTGGGAACCGGAAAATCATTTTTTGGACCAGAAAAACTGAGAAGCGCCTAGGACTTTGCCACACGTAGCACCTAGGTGTTTACGAGGCATCCATGTGCTATAAGTGGGTGTTACCCACTGCATCCAATGGCTGAGAATTGACCTCAGCTGAGGTTGAGGTTGCCTCAAATCTCCACGGATCTCCGATGGGATCCACGTTTTGTTCGACGCTCCAATTGGAAAACTGGTGCCACCTTGGACCACACTGAAAATTGGATCTATATTTCAAATGAGCATGATTGGCACAGGCCCTCTCATGCTGTCCATGGCCTTGATGCCTTCTTGACGAATCTTTGCCACCTCACAGGATCCTGGAGTTCACCGGGCAGCGAGCTTACGCTGCTTAAGTGCCTCCCATTTCATTCGCTAAATCGGCGTCCCTATATTTTATTGCAACCAGAATGCCCCGTCGGTCGTTTACCGTGACTATTTGTCTTCTCATGGAATGCCCGTTTGTACTGGCGAAGCCCACACCGCTCTTGAAGATATGGTGCCTTTCGGGGTTTTCTCATTGATGCTCATCCCGCACTTGGCTGCGCCACTCGCAGACTCTTCAAATACGCCAGATCTCATTGGCAATTACCACAATGGCGCCAGTCCTCATTCCCGTGAGGATGACTTTCAAACCGCTATTTGGGTTCACGCCCCGAAACACTTCCTCCTTTTCTTCCACACCGGTGTCGTTTGGTGGGGAGTGTTAGTCTGCACATCACAGTGCAGGGACTATTCATACCTACGATGGACCGGTGCATGACGGACCAGTCAAGGCTAAGGATGCGCGGTCGGGGACGCGGCCGTTCGGTCGTCCAAGGCCATGAAGAAGACCAAGCGCGGCGGAACCCGCCAAATCAAAGCGTGCCTACTCCCAAGAGGAGGCGCCGGACAAGTGACGATCCGCCCAACATAAGCGCCCGGCGTGATTTCGTGCATTTCAAGAGGCACCGCCGGCATTCCTGCGTCGGGGCCTCCTTTCGTGAGTAAAAGACCAAATCGATCGAGTGTCTATATTGGGCCAAAGGCCATTGTACTATATATATGAGTAGAGCTAGCACATGAGTTTTTAGATGAGTTTTGAGTCTTGTCTCACTTCTGTTTTCTCTCGATTGCGAGAGCTCATGTATCTTCATTGACATCAAGGAGTAGTTCTCATTATTGTGATCTTTTTGTTCTCTTTTGTTCTCTCTTTTCCCTTGTTCTTTTTGCAAATCCCGCGTGACATAGCTCCCGGATTCTCCTGTTTGATCCAAGGGTCCTCACAGAGGGCTGTCTTGCAGGAGTTCCCGAACCCAGACCCCAAACAATTGCTTGCCATTTACATCATCATCATCATCATCATCAACCCTTATACTAGTAGGTTCAACTTGTGCATTCTCAAGGTTTTCCTTTGTTTCTTCTTTGCTATCAGCTGTAAGATCTTGGCTGTTAATCTTAGGCAGCACCTTATAAAACTGTCCTTCATCAAACAATATATCTCTGGAGTATGATCTTTCTTTTGCTTGGATCATACAATCTATATGCCTTAGATTGTTGATCATATCCCACCAAGTAAGTTATACAAGCCTTGTCATCCAATTTCTTTCGCAACTCATCCGGTACATGGGCGAATGCCAAGCATCCATAGGCTTTAAGCCTTTCATATTCAGGCAACTTCTCTGACCATAATGCTTCAGGGATTTCCCCTTTAATACTTATAGATGGCAATAAATTCTGGACATATACTGCTGCCTTAACAGCTTCTTCCCAAAGGAAGTTAGGTAGGCCTGAATATTTGAGCATGCTTCTAACTGCATTAAGAATTGTCCTATTCTTTCTTTCAGCAATTCCATTTTGCTGAGGGGAAAATCTACAAGTCAGCTGCCTTTTAATGCCATGTTTGTTACAATAAAGCTTAAGCTCATTTGACATGAACTCACCTCCTCTATCCGAGCGTAAACACTTGATTTTCCTTTCAGTTTCCAACTGAACTTCATTTGCAAAATTTTTGAAAGCTTGGAGTGCCAAATCCTTTGTTCTCAAGCAATAAACCTTGGTGAATCTGCTATAATCGTCAAAAAAGGTCATGAAATATCTTTTGTCTGACAGACTGGTTATGTTCAAGGGTCCACACAAGTCTATATGAATCAGATCTAGCTTGTGCTTTGCCCTTTTTAATGATCTTTTAAATGGAAGTTTTGCATGCTTTCTCAAGATACATCCAATACATTTGAAATCCCTGTCATTTTCTGTAGTCCCCTTTACCAGTCCCTTTTTTATCATAAGCTTCATTGTATTAGAATTCACATGGCACATCCTTTCATGCCATGTTTTAACATTAGGACATGTTATCAGATTAATTTCAGGAGCTACACAATCAACATTTAAACCAAACAAGTTGCCAACCCTTTTGCCAATGAACTTTAATTTATTGCTGTGAAAAACTTTATAATGTAATCTCTCAAAAAGGACCTTATAGCCAAGGTCTACTAGTTGACACACAGAAATCAAATTCCTAACTAGGCCTGGCACACAGAGCACATTTTCTAGCTTGACTGCCTTTCCATCAAGATCGAACAGTTCCAGCATTCCTGAATCCTTGACCTCTTGCAAATCTCCATTTCCTAATTGTACATGCGCTCCTTGTATTTCTTTGCAATGCTTGAGTGTATGGGAAGATGAGGTCACTGTCCTCTTAGCTCCTGAATCTATAATCATCATGTTATGATTATTTTTGTCATGCATTAAATGATACAACTCAGTACTTCTTACCGCATCGTCTTCATTGTGTTCATCCTCATCTCCATGAGTTTCCTGTGCCAGGTTTAAAGTTGGATTATCCTTCATGCCCTCCTTACCTTTATACGCAGCTGCCCCCTTGTTTACTCTGCCCCTGCCCCTTCCCTTGGAGCTTTGCCCTCTTTGGACTTGAGCAATTTGAAGCGAAATGCCCCTTGCCTTCACAGTTATAGCAAAATATCTCTCTCCCTGCCTTCTTATGACAGTCAGCCTTCAAGTGACCATATTTGTTACAATTGTAACATGGACCAATCCTTTCCTTGCTTGCAACATCATTCCCCTTTTTTGCTCTGAATTTTCCAGCATACAACACTTCAATGGCTTGGTCATCTTCCTCTTGACCCATCTGTTTTTGTTCAAATTCTGTCCTTATTATTTGAATTGCATGTTCCTTTGACCTAGCAATATTCCTCAAAAGCGTGGCAAGATAAGCATTATGGGACACTGCCCTTGAGATGGCTAACAGGTGATACTGTTCATTTAGAATTACCCCTGCCCCTTCTAAATCAGCAATGATTGAATCAAACTTTTCAAGAAACTCTGTAATATTTTCTTTATCATGAAGTTTCAGTCTCCTCAGTTGTTTTTCCAGCACATCTATCTGAGAAGAGGTTTTTGCTTCATAGTTCTTTATCATGTATGACCATATTTCACTAGGACTTAATCCTCTGAGCTTAAGCTTACTGTTCCTTCCTTCAGTTGCTTCAGCATCTCCACCAACCGTGGAACCTTCTCTGCTTGAGCTTGAGCTTGAGCTAGCTCTTGCAACACTGGCAGATCCTGCACTAACATTAGCAGCAGAACATCTACCTGCACTTGGGTCAACCAAATGCCATAACTTTTCAAACTCCAGAACCTCCTGGATGCTTTGTTTCCACACTTGGAAACCACTTTCTCCTTTAAACACCTCAATGGCATTAAGCAAATTAGCACCAAATCTGCTAGACATGATTAATTCACCTTGGATCTCTGGCTCTGATACCGATGATGAATTTTAAACACAAAGATACTAGCAAATAACCTATTCAAAGATTAAATTGAATAGAAACAAGCAATTAGTTCTAGCAAATTTCTTCCTTTTGATTTATCTTCACAACATAGACCATTGTCTTTCAAACCTTTAAAACAGCTACAGTAAAATCATTGTAGCATTGGTATTGACCAAGCTACTGTAGCTTGGTTGACCTGCATCCGACAGCCCAAGCATTAGGTCGGAAATCCCTCCGGCACCTGCATTCAACTGTAATCTTACAGATAAAACAAATCAATACTTCTTCTTTATGATAAAGCCCTGGATCCGGCCGCCTAGGCGGACCGATCGAGCCATGCTTATCCTGTATAACTGAAACAGGAAGGTTTGAACCAAGTTTCCTCCTTAGGCCCATAATAGGTGTCCGTTTACCATTAATAAAAACTTCTTCATCGAATCCATGGTCTAATGGTTCAAAGGGCACCTTAGAAATAAATACCTAGGCAAAGCAAATCCCCACCTCATGATATGATCTTCAATCTTGGACTTGATCAAGTAATTATAACATGAACTAAATTTTGTTACAAAAAAGTAAAATTTGTACCATTATCTATACATTAATATACACTTAGGCCTTCAATTAAAAAAAATTATAACATGAACTATTCTAACAATTCCATAAGTTGTTGAGAGTTTGCAAGCCCAATTAGTCATGTTAGACTGAGTTGCTTGGCTTTTTGCATGAACTTTGTATTAACATCAAACACATGTATGGAAGAATACCATATTGATTGATGTATGGATAGAGCATAATGGTGCTTCACTTGTGATGGAATGGTCTTTAGGAGATCAGTGACGCCTATTGAAAAGATCGTTTATAGTTAAGGATGACAAAGTCTAGTGACTTACATCAAGTGAGACAGTAGTTCCTTTTTGAGGAATCTACTAGAGGCGTGATCTTTAAGAGTCAATATGGCATGAGCTTAAAGAAGAAGTTGTTTAAAAATGATACGTCATGAGATTACCTATATGGATTGACGTATGAAAATTGCCAAAATGCTATGGAAGTTTGCAAGTGTTGGAAGAATTTACATCATTTCTAGTAATCATCATATATACCCAAGCTGAGTATTAGATAAGTTCTAAACTGGATGCATATAGCTCTCAAATTCACTTCCAAAAGCAAATGCTCGCTTGATTAGCTAACTTTCGAAAAGGGAAGGAAAATGATTTCCTAGCCTCGTGAAAGAATAAGCAAGATCGAATGCAATAACATTCTCAACTTACCACTGGTGGTCTGGGTTGTGTTGATGAAGGTAATATGCTTATTGCAAACTTCCCTAAGAAAAGGGGTCGCAATTGGAATGTGAATGTGGGAGCCCAAATGTGGTGATTAAAGGGTTCATCTAATATAGATATGTAGGTTGTCAGACGTAGAAAGAAAATTTTCCTAGGGGAATGGCGTTAAGCTGGCAAGGCTAGGCGTGCCATGGAATAGTTAAAAAGTGCATGCAGAGTCTGAACCACCACTACTTGTCTCGCTCCTGTGAGCTCGCTCGGGTGGTAGCCCCAAGCATGAGCCCAACCCAGCAATAGCAGCACCGGAACACACCATAGCAGCAACGCAGCACATCAAGGCAGCGACAGATTAGCAGTAGATCCCTACAGCCGGTAAGCACCAGTCACCCAGGCTGAAGCATCGATCCAGAAGTCCAGACATCAGCTGAAGCAAATATCCAGTCCAGGTTCGAAGGGGCATGGTCCGTTTCTTGGTATTTATGAGCCGCATCAATCTTTGGCCGAAGTACAGGGAACCTGAGTATGGGGAGGTCACCAACACCAACCATGATTTGGCCCCCACAAACTTGCCACAGCTTCAGTTAACCCGACCAGCTCATCAAAGGTTCTCTTTCCATCATTCTGATTCACGTTGATCTATTTAGTTCTAGTTTATCCAGCCATTTGCTCATCTAGTTTCCTGCTTGTTCATCCATTTGCTTCCTCCTCGCATAGTTACGGCCACTCAGCATGTCTCCCAGGATCTAGACCATGGCACGCAAGACCCGCAAAGCCAAGAATCTGATCAAATTGCCAGTGCATATCTCGGACAAGCCCTATGACCCATCAATTAAACCATATCTTATGGCAGCCCCTTTCTTTTTACCTCAGCGTCCCATCCCGACCCAGCCAGATCCACAGTTAAACCAACATTCAATTAAATTGGGATTATGTCTATTCCAAAATCGTGCCGTATAAGCCTTTTATTGACCATTATATTGAACTAACCACACTTTTGCACTGAGTTCATTTTCGGGCTAGGAAGATGCATTTTATGTTGAAATGCAAAGGCATTCAAATATTCGATGCAAATGACCCATATTATGACGTAATGTTGGCAATATAAAAGTAGGAAATTGCTTATTAATTGCACCATCACGGACGACAACGAAATCTAAACATTGAGATTGTAGTGCTTTACTTAATAAATAACGACAAAGCAAGTTGCTACAAAACATAGATTTTTCGTGGTTCAAATCGCACGCGGGCGCGATTTTCTTGGCATAAATAACGATTATAATGGAACATAAACCTAAAAACTAATCCGATTCATCGCCGACAGCGCCGGTAGAAGCGGTTCGAGATCCTCGATCATGAACAAACCATGCTCGATTCCATATAAGATGGATTACAACATCAAAGGGATCAGGATAGAAGCGGGCGGATTCATAGCAGCGACATCAAGCAGTCCCCGGTTCTATTTCTAGTCAAGACGGCAGAGGTCCGCATGGTTCATCTTGCAGGTAATAGAATGTGCCATAATAACTCTGTAGCGGAGGCCGGCCGATGGTTTGCCAATTTCATGCATACCTATTTATACACACCTAAATTATTGACGGTATATATACATACAAATTATTGCAAGTATAGCAAACCATACACATAATATAAAAAACGCATTAATGTAACCAATAATCCGATATAAGAACACAATATATTGAATGAGGTTGGTGTAAAGTATATTTCATATTCAAAACTTTTATGGAAAGTGTATTTCTAGATACATATATATCAAAAGAGTTCCCTTTCTAGAACGATTTTCTCAAGGTCCTTTGTCAATTTCCCCGTCCGATCAAGTTATGGGTATAGTGTTTGTATATCTTCAATCGCTTTTTCCCGAAGCTATTTCTTGCATGACACCAATGAAGCTTAGCAGAAAATCATCCGTGGTAACCATATCGGGGATGATAGGATGGTGGATTTAGTGATCGTGGATCGATTGAAGCAACACTTCAAAGGCGTCATCATCAACTATAATGATGCCTTCCTTCTCCTGAACGCCCAAGTCATCCATCATGTCGCTCAAGCATTTCACAAATATATTCTTACCTGACGGATCCTTCGGGTTTTTAAATGACTTACATTTGCTCTAATCCCAAACAGATGCCCAATCTCTATGTAATTCAGGAACTACTCTCAAAACGTCCTGTATATTTCTATTCTCCATCGACGACTCAAATGGTTTCTGTGCATACCATGATAGGTCGAATGTTGCTTTAGGTAACGTTTTGCAGAGCACTCCATTCAAATCGAACACCAGAGTTTTAAAGGAAACCGGTTTAGGTCTGTAATAAGAAAGCACACACTTGTGAGACAAGGAAAAAGAAAATTGAAATCGCGCCTGGCGCGATTTTCATTTCTGTTTGAAGAACATACCTTTCGGTCCCTGTTCAACTTCCGCGAATGATGAGCTTACTCGGTTCTTCGATGCGCGAAGTGTCAACCACATCACTTAGTGTTTGAACTATGGTTGATACTTCATTACTCTTTATGCTAACGACTAGAGCTTTCCGAATCCATCAGATCATCTTGGATTTTGTCTTCTTGGTTTTGCGTTCTCTACATCCCCTTCGGGTCGGATTTTCAAATGTGATTGGAAGTATAGGCACGATCTCGGCCGCATAGTTAACCGGCTGGTTGTCGAAATTCATCTTTATGTGCTCCATCTGCTTTCTCATTTCTTCCCGCTCTGCAGCCAGATCTGGAGGTAATTCGGACTTAGAGGTGGAAGCTTTATTTCTTGCACTACCTATCGGACCCCTAGGTGCCACCTCTAGCACTTTCTCGAAAAAAATATCAAGGAAGTCCTTGGCTTGACCATCAGGGACCACACTTTGGCATTTCCTAGCTAGCTTCAGAGCTTCCTGCCCGACATAACCTCCAACATGAAACTCCCAACACGTTGACTCTAAAGGGCAGAAGGCTTCAATCAGAAAATTCGAAAGGGCCAAAGAAAATCCGTACTTATTCAGCCTCCCCTTATGCGCCATCAGTAGCTCATACTTGATTGGTGAATTAAGGACATGGTCGACCCAGTTTTCTTCTTCCTCTTCCTCTTCGTCCTCTATAAGGTCCACATCCACATCTGCAGTCCCTTTCCCTTTGTCTTCAGCATTGGATTCGACATAAAAAACATTCTTCACTAGGGGTTCATCTAGCTGATAGCACTGCCAAGCAATCTTCTCACCTTCTGGTTTCCCCTTGAGTCTTTCATATTCTTTATCATCCATAATGGCTATCATAAGGACTAGCACATGTGAGATCTTACTTTCGGTACTAAACTCACTATCTTTGTTTTCATCTATCATTACTGCTTGCCTCATCACTTTAATGCATTCGAGATCATTTGCGTGCAGCCTAGTGCATATGTGTAGGACATGCCTGAGTGGCAAAACCGTCACGATAGTATAATGCATCTCGGGCCGTTAAAACCACCGCGATGTGTTGAAGAAGGTGTTGTAATCATCTTGTGTCCATCTCGTGCCACGGCTATCAAGAAGAAATAGAGTGATGTCGGTTGGCCCATCACCCACGTCTGGTATAGCACACTTATAACCAGTGGACACCTTATAGAAAAAAGGAGACTCCTCTTCTGGCGTCTGTTTCACCAAAGCAACTTTTCTTTTTTAGGTCGACGCCACTTTGCGGTGAATCCCCTTTAAGAGTTGCCACATTCTTTCGCCTTTTGCTGCTTCACAAAATCTTTTGACCAAAACACATATTTCTTAATGTCATCATTAGATACGTTGTACTTTTGCATTAAGCCTATCTCTGATAACATGAAGTCGCCTTTTTCAGGACTTTCATATTTTTTAGCGATTCGCATGCATCTTCGAAAGATGTCAAGTGCTTTGCTGCAGACGTTTTCTAGTAGACAACTTCCTTTCTGATGCAACTATCTAGAACAGAGATTAATTCTGCATTCGTATAGGCATCCCAAAATTTGTTCCACTTTTCCCATACCTGGTCAGAAGAAAAAACAATCTTGCAGGCATCCTTTGGCACCGTTTGATCTTCTGAGCCAGCTTGTACATCCCCTTTTTTCTTCTTTGATCTGGTGCCCTTACTCTTGTCCTGTATTATGGTTTGGCACAGTGTCCTTTCTAGTAATTTGAATTTGGCACTCTTAGATTGCCCTTGTCTGGTCGGCATTGGTTTTCCATATTCGATCCATTAGTTACGAGCATGCTGCAACTGCTCCACATACGGACTGCAAAATATGGGCCATTAGATAAATAAAATAGACAGGCCGTCAAAGCAATAACAATGTAAAACGCGGCGACGCTTTAATCACGGATTTTTCAAGAAATCGCGCGCTTTTTCATGATGAAGAAAGGCGCTGCAAGCGCTTTAAACTGGCCAAAACAAATAACAACATAAATCGCGCCGGCGCGCCTTAATCATCACGATAGCAAGAAACGTTCTTAATTTCTTCCGCGCTGCTTTTGTAAATACGGATTAACGAAAACGCCATCGGCGATAATTTAAAACGCTACCGGGCGCCGATTTGGAACGCTATAGGACATGCACGTTAAAGCAGCAAATCGCGCCTGGCGCAGTTTGGAAGTTCCAGACTAGCTATGTGTGGGAAAATAAAATACCTTTTGTATAGGAATGTCTTTCCCATGTCATTCAAGATGCTACCGATTTCGCTAATTCGCCGGCCGTTGTTGAGCCACTGAGGAACCGGCAATTTCTGACTGAGTATAGTCTATAGAATAACTGATTTCTAGTTTTTTGTGCTTGACTTATCGAAAGAACTGGAGAATACAGAACAAAACTACAAACAAACAAGTGCAAGAAACTCTAATTAAACGGTCTACATTATACGAACTGGAGAATACAGGAGAAGATTATAAAACAAAAAACAAAAAACACAGAGTAGAGGAGAAGATTAGAACAAAAAACATACAAAACAAGGTAGTAAAAGCAGTAGAAATGACACAGAAACAATAAAAAATAGAAATAACACGTAGACAAGAGAAAAATGATAAAAAAGACAATGACAAGAGACAAAACTTAAAAATAACACGTAAAACCCAGAGAAATCGAGAAGAAATAGTAAATACCTGCTTCCTGAGTGCTGTTCAGGAATTTCCTGAGTGTTGGCCCGTCGCCCGGCTCTACCTGTGCCTCTCCCTCCGCCTCTACCTCTCGTTGCGCCAGATCCTCCGGACGCCATATAGCTGCAATGTTCGAATGCAATGTTATGGGACGCGATTCAAATTTATACGTATGGGTGCATTATCTGAACCGTCAGATTGCTATCCGATTTTAAATTACAATTATCCCGCTTATATTAATCGCTTATTATCCCGGCCATTTCAAATTAAAAACTTAATTTTCTTATTAGAGCACATCCACTTAATATTTATTTTATTATTTTCAAGAAACGCTTATGTGGCACGTAGAATTATTCATTCGCCAATCAATTTTTCAAGAAACCACGATCAACTCGCCGACTTCTTCCGGCCGACGCCTCCTCGCTGATCAACCCGCCTTCTCGATCGACGACCCTTCGACTTAGCGATCTCCTCGACCGATCGACACACTATCATGTCGGTACGAACTATGGTGAGTGCTATCGAGTAGGATTTGAAGACTGTTCTTGAAACATATTATATTCTTGAAGACTGCTCATGTGAAATCATTCTTTTAATATTTTCAATTATCGCCGAGGAGAAGAATGCTATCTATTAACAAAGAAACTTGAAGGCCGAACTTGGATTATGTAAAATTGAAGACCTGGACCCTGAATCTAAGTGCCATGGTGTCCCTCTTGGAAACAGTTTCTGTAAAGATAGCATTATAAATTGCAACTATGAGGATGAAGCTCTTCCAAGAAGACATCCTGGTGGCGACACAATCGGGGAGAGCGTGGGCACATTTGTGGCGTGGCCAAAAGAACGCTAGACGATTAACTATCGTGTCCGAGCGTAGATTTGGTTTCGGCCCAAATCATCGGGCCTTTTCTTGCTAAAAAAGAACGCGGCTACCACTCCAGAGGTAGTGGGTTCGAGTCCCGTCCAGTCCCTTAAATGTGACAGTATGATTTGGACGACTCATGCCCTAGTGGTGTGGGCAACCCGTAATAGGGTTGGGGGTCCAGATGGTGGTCGTCACACTCCTCGGTGTTCAGTCCCTTGCAGATCGAGTTCGGTCCGCCCCCAATTCCCCGGTTGCAAGCCTTCAAGGAGGGGGGGCCTTGAGGGGAGGATAGTGTGACGATTAACTATCAGGTCTGGAGCGTGTGATTTGGTTTCGGCCCAAATCATCGCGGGCCCTTTCGGTTGCATAGGCTGCACGGCTACCACCCAGAGGTAGTGGGTTTGAGTCCCGGCCCGCACCCTTAAATGTGACAAACGCGTCTAAAAAGGTATGCATCTTCCGATACAAAGAAGCTATAATTTTATAGATCTTAAATTATCAAAAGGTATGTATAATGAGGATAGTAAAAAAAAAAGAATATATCATAACATCTGCGCGGATGTTGTGAATTTTGAATTCTTTTGATGGTCTTTAGTTGTTTTATCAACCCCATGAAACTACGATTAATGAGAATGTGTAGTTTCTTGGGGTTGGTCATACCGGGCCGGAGGGCATCAAAGCGATTCAATGTTTTCGACATTGCATATAAAAACATAATAAAATAAGCGTGACATAAAAGTTTGCCGCAAATTTGCGCCAGCGCGAGATTGTATTTATATTCAAAAAAATATATGTACATTTTTCCTTTTGTGAAAATGCGCAAAGCGCGAAGTTTTTTTTCTGAACTAACATAGCTTGCTCTACATATCTCTACAAAATGTCGTGATAGGCCCACTTCATCGGCCCAATAATGGAGTAAAGTGCCCACCGGACCACTCGATATGACATCATCCCTTCGATCCCTCGCGAATGTCGAAGTCTCCAAATCGAAAGTGTTGTATCGATCCTTGATACTCCTAATCAAAGCCTCAGATTTATTTGTTGGCATGAGCCTTACTAAGAGCATGAGGAGCCGCGATATGTCCAAATGATGCGATGGTAGCATTCCCATGGCCCCGATACGATCGGCCATATGGCTTGTCCAACTCAGGTGAATGTTTTGAACAACACAATTAAGCAAAGATCTTGTATGGTGGTCCAGTTGATGGTCGTCCAGGGAAGTACATTTGAACTAGAAGCGGCCATGTGTAATGCACTAGAACGAGAGAAATTAACTAATTAGCAAATGATATTCCTCTCCCCAGAAAACGATTCTAAATATACAAATCCAAAACGCGCCAGGCGCGTTTGCTATATTGTTTTTTTCACAGATCTACTTCACACGCGCCTGGCGCGATTTGTATAAAGCCGTATGAAATAGAAAGGCCAAACTAGAAACGCGCCTGGCGCGATTTGATTAACCTAGTGGGAAATTAGCTAGAAATGCGCCAAGCGCGATTTCGCCCATTCTAACATATCATTCTATAGAAAAAAAAATGCAGAAAAATAGAATACGAAGCCAGGGGAATAGATGGAGCAAATCTAAGAGCAGATAGAGCAGAATAAGAACTCATAGAGCAGATAGAGCAGATAGAGCAGATAGAATAAGAACAGATAGCGCAGATATATAATAATAATACTCCTTGTTTAGTTCATTATTTAGTTCATTGTTTTGGTTCATTATTTAGAGCAGATAGAGCAAGATCATAGAGAAGATCATAGTTCATTATTTAGTTCATTGTTTTGGTTCATTATTTAGAGCAGATAGAGCAAGATCATAGAGCAAGATCATACAAGCAATAGAACATGTTTATAAGCAATAGATAGAGCAAGATCATAGAGCAAGATCATATAAGCAATAGAACATGTTTATAAGCAATAGAGGGTGTTTATAAACAATAGATCTATATATGAAGGTGCTAGGGCAGTATAGGATTGATGCATCTAAAAATCTAAGCCAGTAAGCACTCCCCTTGATTAACCCTGAAGCTCATATAACAGATAAAGAACAGATAAAGCAGATAGAACAAAACTTTCAAATACTAGAATAAAAACAAGAATAAGATAACAGACTTTAAGTAAAGAACATGAAATACTAACCTCTTTGTTTTCTCAGACCAGATTTGAGCCTGCCTTTGAGGTAAAAACCAAAAATCGAAAACAAAAGTTGATTTGAGCCGAGAAGAAGCCAATAGCAGATGATTTGAGCCAATAGAAGCCAAGAAGAAGCCGAGAAACCTTTGAGCCGAAAGCTTTGTAGAAACCAAAACCCAAGCCGAAACCTTTGAGCGTAAAAACCAAAAGCGTAAGATTGTAGAAGTAAAAGCCACAGAGAAAAGGTAAGATTGTAGAAGCCGTAAAAGCCACAGAGAAAAGCCGTAAAAATCGAAAAGCCGTGGTTTAAAACGAAAAGCCGTGGCCAAAAACTAGAAAAGCTTTTTAGAAAAAATGCTTTAGCCGAAAACCTTTACCTCGAAAGAGCCGAGAAGCTCGAAATCGCACAAGAAAAAAAGCCTGCCGAAGCCACCGCCAGATTGTAAGCGACACTCAAATTGTGTTTAGCCCACGCATTGTAAGCACACCAAGATGAAGTTCAAATCGCACCAAAGCCTGGAAGAGAGAGAAAAATTTGGAAAGGGAGTGTAAACTGAATGTAATAACTACTTTAAAAAATTCATACCGCACCATAGAAATTTATTACAAGGGGTTAAGGTTATAAGTTATAAGAAATTTTAAGGTAATATTTTAAGGTTATAAGTTAATAGTTAAGGTTTTAAGTTTAATAGTTTATGAATTAGAATTTAGAAGTTTTAAGTTTTAGAAGTTTAAAGGTTATATTTATTTAAGGTTAGAAGTTTTAACCTTAGAACTTCTAACCTTAAAAGTTGTAAACTTACTTTTTCTAACCTTAACTTTTAACCAATAACCTACCTTAAAACTTCTAACCTATAATAACCTATAATTAACTTCTAACCTATAATAACCTTAAAAGTTGTTTCTAAGGTTACAACATTTAAGGTTATTATAGGTTAATATATTATAGATTAACTCATGCTAGGGAGATGTTATTTGGATATGCTAACTTACTATATGTTTTTATGCATTTTAGGTCAATGGCATGCAAAATGCTAAATCCCCCAAGGCCCCCAATGATGCTGATCAAGGCAAGGAAAAATCCCCAACTAATGAAGATGACAAAGATGATGGCAAAGGAAAGGAAAAGTCCAGAAATGAAAAGGATGATGGCAAAGGAAAGGAAATTGTACTTTATACTCGGGTCGATTGGAAAAACAAAAAGGTCAAGATCCTGCATGCAGGCAACAGAGAGGCAGTGGGAGAAGGGATTATTGTTCTAGCAGATTCTATCAATGCAGTGAATGATGAAAGATTAGGGGAGGACATGTTAGGTGTGGCAATCTCAAAATTATATGACAATTGGAAGGAAAAGGGTTCAGGCAAACAAGAATGCCTTGCTTGTGTGAAGCAACTAGAGGTTCCAACTATTGTTGCATGGCCTAGGGACAGTATTCAACTGGAGGGGAACTACATGCTTCCTATAGATGTAGAACCATTGTCAATAATGTTCACACAGTGTAGCAAGAGGCCACTTCCAACTTTCAACCAAAAGATATGATTGTTCTCCTGAAGCCCTGATGAAGGTTAGAGGAAGTGAATGTTGTTGGGCCTCCTGTATTAGAATGTTCACAATAGAGGAGATGGTGGTAGCAAGAGCTACATATCAGGAACATAAGTGTGATAGCAGGAGGAATTTCATGTACATCATATTTGGCTATGCAATTCAGGATGAAAGATCAAAGAAGAAAAGATTCCCATTGAATGGAAAGTGGATATGTTCAAAAGCATGGATGGCTATACATGGAATTCCAACCTCTTCTTGGCACAACTGGCAAAAGAGACATGAAAATGGTAGTAAAATTGCATTGCATGGGAACACTGGCCTGGTAAGGCCTACCTCAAGAACTATATATGTGGATTTCAATGCAGAAAACATGCCACATAAGAGTAAGAAGGATGAACAGGGTAGAGTTATTGTTGAAAAGAGATTGCCATCCCATTGTACCCAGAAGAGCATATTAGAGGAAATAAATGCATTGCTTCGGGAACTTGGAGTGGCCTCTATATCCCAGCCCAGTTTTAGTAGGCTATGGAATAAGCATTTCAAGCATGTGACCATAGCAACTTCAAACAACTTTGCCAAGTGCAATTTATGTGCTAAGCTGAAGGAGACACTAGATAAGACTGTGCAACCAAGTCTAAGGGCAAAGATAAGGGAACATATGAAGGACCATATGACAGATCAACTATCATGTAGATCAACTTATTGGATGTGGAGGACCTTATCTGCAATGGAACCTAATAACTATCTATGTATTATACATGATAAAATGGACCAACAGAAGACTTGTCTTTCACAATTCAAGTACATTCCTAAGTCATGTGGAAGATCATACCCTTTGCAGATTTCAATGACTGGGGCAATATTGCATGGGCAGTCTCAGACCTACTATGGCCATTTCAGTTTAGAGTTGTGGAGTGATGGTCCAGATTTTCACATAAGGAGTATCATGAGGTGTTTAAGAAACTATGAGAAGGGTTACAATGGTCACCTCCAGGATCTTACAGCTAGCCAGGCACTACATAGTGCATTGTTGGATGGAACCCCTAATAGTATTGAAAAGTTTAGCAAGGCAAGGTTTAGGAGGAATGGACCTAGTGAACATGTTGGAGCTTCAACATCTCGTGCTAAACCTCGAAATCTGCCCAGAAAGCTCCTCTTGCAACTAGATAATTGTGCTGGTCAAAATAAGAACAGGTAGATGTTTTCTTTCCTATCCTACTTAACAGCTGTGGGTATTTTTGAAAGAGTCAATTTGGGGTTCCTAATGCCCGGACATACTCATGAGGATGTGGACGTATTGTTTGGAAAATATAATCATGTATTGAGACAGCAGACAATTACCAACTTTCCCAGGTTATTGGAAATATTTCATGGATGTACAAATCCATCTCCTATAGGATCTCTCATAGAAGAAGTGCCTGATTGGAAGAGTTTTGTGGATGGTTATGCTCTCGACATGGAAGGTCATTCTAGACCTCTTCAATTCACTTTTTGGGTGAGAGAAGGGATTCCAATCATGCAATGGAAAATGAGACCTTCAGAGGAGAAGTGGAGAGGTGGGGCAGAAATTTGGCACAGGGATGCAAATGGCAAGCCTAAAAAAATCCTGGTCAACCAAAAGCTCTAAAACCAACTGAAGAAGTCAAGCAATTGGGATTGACTAAGGATGGCATCAATGACTACATCAAGCATTGGCAAACTAATTCAGATGAGACTAATCGTGCATTGATAGATTATTGGAAGAAGGTGATCAACTTGTTGGATGAGGTAGACACATCCCCTAAGAGCTGAAAGAAGGGTGGTTCCCTAAAAGTAAGTGGAAAACATTAGTCGGTGCCGACGAAGATGATGGTACCATTAGTAGCATTGTGAAGGCATATGCTCCTCCTCAACTGATAAACACTATGTTGGTCCTAAGAAGGATAGGCCAAAATATCTAGGCATGGATTGTTATGAACCTTCTACCGACGTGGAGTGCCACCAATTTGTAGTACTAAAACCAAAGAGATCTAGAGACCTATCCAAAGGTGGTTGGGATACACTATCTCTGGATATTTGCAAAGAAGAAGGTGATGTTAACTTCAATAAGGTGCAAGATGGAATGGTGGTGTCCAAAGACATCAGCTTGAGTAATGTCACCGATAAAGAAAGATATTTGATTGTTGGACAAAGAGGTGGAGGAGAAATCCTAGTGATCCTGATCTTTGGCTAGACATTGAAACCGTATTGTACTCGTGGACTCCAAAAACTATTCCAAGTAAAACAGCGAGAGTTACAATACCTCAGGATGTAAGGAATAAGGTCCTCATATCCTTGGGGATGCTGGTGGAAAAATGAAAAACAGTTAATATGTATCAATCACAGTTAATAAAAGTTGTGTACTACTTGAGTTTCATGATATATGATTTTGTAATTTGAAGTTAAGGCGTGAATTTATATTAAGGTGTGTGATTATATGTTAACGTATAGTGACTTTAATCAAGTTACTAAAAAAATTGCAATATGAAATTTGTCCCAAAATCAAGACATAATCCCAATTTAATTGAATGATGATGGTTGTTAGTTCCCCGCGCGCGCCCTTAGATGCGCCCCTCGATAGGCTTGCTTTCCGATGCACCGGCCCCGCATCCGATATCCCGCCCAAAAATATGCATACCGCTTCCACCGCCACTATCACAAAGAATGTTTGCTCAGTTACCCTTACAAAGCTAGGTGCAACTTCTAGAGTTGTTGCTACAATCTGGGAGTCACAGCCCGGTAGATCATGGTAGTACTATGTCAGTATCCAGCACAATGCATGCGCCTGAGCATGGGAATGATATGCGCAAGGATGATAACTGGGTACAGGGATCCACACATATTGCGCCTGAGCATGTGAATGATATGTCCAAGGATGATAACAGAGTACATGGGTCTACATATACCTCGTCTGAGGACTTATTGCACACTGTACAGGCAGAAGTTCCGCCTTCTGAGTCAGCAAGGACCACAGAGCATACTCTTGCCTTGAATTTACGTATCGTAGGTATTCAGGAGACGAGTGATTCTATTGCTACAAATGAAGCAGTACAGTTTTTTACCCAAGTGATGCACATCCAAGCACATGGTATTGTCTTGGCCCATTGGGTTGGAGCAGTGCGGCCTGACCGTCCTCGTCATCTCCTGGTCCGCTTTCAAGATGCTCTTTCTCGGTTGCACATCTTGCGACATGGCAACCATCTAAAAGGAACCACCTTCTCCGTCCAGGAAGACCTGACCCCAGCACAGCTATGTAGACGGAAAGAAGAATTATGTCGTGTGCGCAAGGCTCGCCTGCAGTGGAAGTGGGCCATTTATAGGGCCTCCAAGTTTCCCACCCCCTCTCCCTCTGTCATACCTGGGCTTGTTTGTTGTATCTGTGGTTTCAGAGTGTTTAGTGTTTGGTTACAAATCATTTTATGCCGTGGCCCCGTTCCTCCAATTTTTTGTGCGTAGTATCTTTACTCGGCATGGCTTTGTAGCCTCCAGGACAATATTTATTAATTTTCCACTCGGTAGATTGTTCCCTCTATGTTGTGGCTCTGTGACCGTCAGCTTTGTCTGCATAGTTTCTTTTTCTCGGCGCGATGATGTAGCCTCTTAGACAGTACTTGTTATTCATTTTCTCCTCAACGTGGCGATGTAGCCTCCGAGGCAACACTAATCGGCTATTCTTTCCCGCGATGGTTTTTCCATGGATGGTTCCCGATTGGTCGGCTGCTGTTTCTTCCTCGGCGTGGCCCTGGAGCCTCCGAGTGCTATTATATTATTGATATTTGCGCTTTGACACGTGCCTATGCCTGAAGCTTCTAACTTTCAGATTCCATTGCAGGTCATTCTCCTTTTCAGATTCCATTGTGGGTCATTTTCTTGCAGTTCTTTCAGTTGTCAGCGCCATCGTATTGGTGTATCAACTCACTTCTCGGCGAACGCATGCTAGCGGCATTCTTTGAGAGCATTGGCGATTGTTTCTTATTAGGGTTTTCCTCCAAAACCCGAATGGGCGGGGTTTTTCATCCTGATGAGAAGCAATCGCTAGTTTTCTCATCTTTTGCATGGACAACGCGGTGGATATATCATCTTTTATCTTGTATTCTTAGTTTTGCCAAGCTCTCGATGATTGTCTAGTTTCAGAGCATGCAGATTTCAAGTGTTTTTCAAAAATTATACTCGAATAGGGAAATTAACTTGTGCTCAATGATTTTTACAAGGTTCAATGAGAACATTAGTGTTCAAAACCTCATGATCTTATTTTTAATGAGTCATTTTACATAAGTACATTTAATGTAACCAATGGAGGGTGAAGATATACGTACACCAGTTTTGGAGATCCCAGAGTTGGAAATCCCGTCCTCCGAGATCCCGAGCCATTCTCGACGAAATCTGTTTAGCAACCTCGTTTCAGGTACTGATACTGGTCGTGTACCGTGATCTAAATCACCGGTGATTTTAGAGGACGGGATCTCTGCGGACGATTGGGATTTGACGGGCGGGGTATTGGACGGCACAGATCACCCTGACGGTACCTAGTCGGTGTCACTAGGCACGGCCACATGACCCTTTTTTGAGGTACACTCTTGCCCCCTTTTTCAAATTTAGGGGGTGGAGGCCCCCACTTTAATATGGAGGTCACATTTTCGTACCCCTTCTTTTGCCTTTTAGAGGTGTTCTCCTCTTTTTGGAGGCCCCCTCCTCTCCCTTATAGGGAAACGTATATGGAGGGGGGTCATAAAATGTCACGTGTGGCCGTGCCTACTACCCGAAACTGGTTCCTAAACGAATTCCGTCGAGAATGGCTCTGGGATCCCGGAGGACGGGATTTCCAGCTCCGGGATCCCCGAAACCAGGGTAAGTATATCTTCACCCTCCAATGGATAAACGAGGATGACCAACCAAAAGGAAGAACAGAAGTACCATGTTCCTCTCCGCACATCGCCTCTCCTCCAATTCCTTAAACTTAGATTTTCAATGCCATGGTATTGAGCAGCGTAAATGCATAAAGGATAGATCAGTGCATTGGCTCGGGATCAAAGGCAGGGTCATAACAGAGGATCAGCACCAGTTGTTTGAAGTTTCTCTTTTCTTTCCTTAAATTTGAGATCACTGTCCTCATGGGTTTTGCAGATTCTGCCAATCGGCACCGAATATGCTTACGTGCAAGTTCAGCAACCTCACTGGTACTTGAGAAGAGGTAAGTATCTTGATGTTTCAAAATCTTGTTGCCTTGTGTTGCTAGTATTACATAATTGGATTTGCCCTCATTTTCCATCTGATAATGTCAACGCGCCTCGTTATCACATGCTCCTTTGCATGCTATATCAAATTGAAACCATTCTTTAGAAGGAAGTTGCAGAACTAATACTAGAGAAAGCACCAACCAATTCTCTTCTTTACACTAAGATATCAAATTTCCAACTTAATGTCTCTATATGATGGGTGCCCCTTGCGCAAGAACTGTTTAATAACTTGCTTGCTTCTACAGTTATGGTGCCGGGGCCACACAAGGGCTTACAAGGCCATCTATGGAGGATACGTTCACTCTATACGTTGATGAGAAAGGGCTTCAGCCATCGTTTTTTGCGGTTTTTGATGGACATGGCGGAAATGCTGTCGCAGAGTAAGAAGTTAAATCCCTATTGCTGTGTTTATTTGCGGATTCATGTTTAGATGGTGAATACTAGAGTTATACATTTAGCACTGTTATTAACAGGATGCTAAAGGCGTCATTTTGGCCTATATACAAGAAGTGGCTATCTGGTACTATTCTACTAATTCTCTGCTGGAGCTAGAATGTTGCATTCTACAACATTCATAATTTGTATAGTAATAATGGCAGGTTCATGGAAGAAATAGAAGTCTGTGTGAAGAGCGTTATTGCTTCTTCTCCGTCCTCAAATGAAAAATTAGGAAATACCTTAAACTTTATTTACTGTGCAATCATTACAGGAAGTCTTTAGCTTAGCAGAAACTTATAATTTTGAGTATATCATCACAACAGGCACGTGAGCAGAATATAAAAGGACCTTGAGTCCTTTGCTCTCTACACTACAATGAGATTGTCAATGAGTTACCATGGTCATTCTACTTGGCAAATGTCTCCTTGCATTCTCAGAAAACTCATTTGGTTCCTAGATGTTATTTCACAATGGCCTCCTTTGCTGAACTAACATGTGGGTGCAGGTGCAGATTCTGACTTGGTGAAAGCAACAAGACTAGCGTATCTCGAAGTTGATCAACTTGCTTTGGTATTATATTCTTCTGTATACCATGACAAGAGTCATACAAGCATTATAATGGCTTGTATTTATCATTTCGTGGAAAACAGGCACAACCTGGGGGTTTCCTAGGTGCATTCAGGGAACGGGGATTGGGAGGATCCCGATGTGGAGCTACAGCTGCAACAGCCGTGATACTGCCTTCAAGAGGTTGTGTACTTACATTACCTCTCCTCTATGCATATATTGTCTGATGTCTGATTGGCTACTTAAATTTTGGTTTTAGAGGGCAGACAAATTCTAGTTGCAGCAAATGTCGGTGATGCACGTGTGATACTATGCAGAGATGGACAAGCCAGTCAATTGACAGTCGATCATAAGGTCATTCCTTGATTTGGTTATTTGAAAGACATGAAATGGTTTTAATATTTTCAGTGACTACTACGTCCCCTTGTCATTCCATGCAGATTGCTTAATTTGGTTTCTCAATTATCATGTTCTAGTATCGTTCACTTAATATTATTGATTTACATATCTTATATTTATATGTGCAGCCAGATGTTGAATCTGAGAGGAGACGTATAGAGGCAAAGAATCCAACACCCAAGAAGCCCCTTGTAGGTTTCTTACTGACATGTTTAAGTACCTGATGTATTTTACCAGGATTGTCAAGCTTCCATGCTTTATATGCATACATAACGATGTCGTTTACCTCCTGTCTTTTAAAGCGCACATAAATCTTTCGAGTGGGAAATTTTGGGCCTCCTGGACATTTCAGCATATGAGAGGACAGATAGCATCAGAAGACAAATGTGTCTGTCCACTGCCAAGCCTGTGATTGCCTTGGCTTAATCTAGATCACCTTATGAAGACGTGATTAAGCAATCATTTCGTCTTTAATTTCCTGAGTAATTGCAGGTTGTGAATGTTGATGGGACATGGCGTGTTGGAGGTCTTCTCTCTCTTTCTCGTGCCTTTGGGGACGTTTATCTGAAAGAGTAAGTATATTTTAACTTGTGTCTCCACTGCATTGGACCTATTTGCAAGTCACCTGTGCGTGCTAAGGATTTCAGATTCAGTTTACTATTACAGATCAGTAGAAACAAGAATTTTTTTTGATGTTAACTCATTTAGCCATAGAACATGATCTCATGCACTTGCAATTGGCACCTAAAATGAACTCAATAAGAAATCTAGAGATTGTTAAAGAAACTCAGGTGTCATCCCTGTTGAAAGCTGGTCAGATGGCAAGCCTGATGGAGCACGCGGTGGTTTTGGTCTGACTGCAGAGCCAGATGTCAAAGTTGAAACACTTTCTCCTGGTATTTAATTTCCTTGCAGCAAATCTTTTGTATTAAAATTCCATTTGTACGTTTACTTTAATGGATGCTAATATATCCTGTATCCTGCAAATTTCCATGAACGATTCAATAATTTAAGCAGAGGCATTGAACATTAATATCTTGACTTCAGTGCCTGAGATATCTATAAATCTTTAGCATTTACAGTTTTCTACCTAAAATGGCTATGGAAGCAAAAGGGAATATCAGACGTGATTCATGTTGCTGTTTCCAATGATTCCTATCTTTATTTCTGAACCCCCTGAGGACCTGCACCATAAGATAACGTGATAAATGGATCTGAATTAAAGGGGATGGCATAATAACAATCATTATAGCGGGTTAATTTGTGAAGACAAGTACGTAAAGTAGTTGAACCGTGTATAGTGTGACTAAAAGTGCATCATTTAATCAAGTGACCAAATTTTCTTAAGTTGTCTCCAGCAAGTAACTATAAGTATTTCTTAGTTTAGTACTAATTTCTTCTGTAAATAACTGGCATGGCAGATTGCCAACTCCTGTTATTGGCAAGTGATGGTCTATGGGAGCATCTAGGAAACCAAGAAGCAGTTGACCTTTGTCTCTCTGCAAGGTATGGAATACAACAGTGATTCTTCACTATGTTTGTAAAGCTTAACAACTGGAAATTATGATATTCTCATTTGTGCCAGAAGCACAAGTAAGACAATGGAGGAGACGATTAAGATTTTGATTGACACTGCACAAGAACGTGGAGCTACTGATGATATTTCTGTAATTGTTGTATACTTGTAACTCTTAATACTTTGACACATATAGGCCTACATTCACTACGTTAAAGGTTAAGTTTTTTGTTTTTTTGGTCCTGTAGACCATGTGGTCTCCATGGACAATAAAACTTAACTCAATTCAATTCAGTCCGGTTCTCTCTATTTCTTTCCCTTTTTTTTTTGCTTTTTAAACCGGCATTGGTTTTACAATTTGTTCCAACTTGCAATTTAAAGTTTCGATCTCGACAGCATGTTCGCTAACAACGTCAGCCACCGTGTCATAACTCTGCTGTAATTACATGGTCCAGAGTTCAGCATTAGGTCCACATACAAGTGCGGATCAGCGTTCAGGCAAATGTACCAGCTTCTCTCTTTGGTCCTCAACTGCCTTTCATGGTTGATGAGAGAGGTTCATTATGTGGGAAATTTGATTTCCATGAGCCATTGTCAGAGGAGTCTTCAACATAACTTCATTGCTATGAGGACATAGAAGCCTCTGCCAGGAATAAGCGGGAGAGAGACTCAACAAGATTCCTATGATCCATTGTCAGAAAAATCTTCAACACAACTAAGGTGCTATGAGGAGGGACATCTCTTAAATAAGCATGTAGATTTTAAGATCTCCGACACTTTTGAGACAAATATCTTTAGACAAAATAAATAGTTTCCTAAACAACCTAGTCCTAGCGAGGATAGCCAATAGGATCCACATGCCACACGTAGGATCTCATGCATTCTTTGCATCTACGAGTCTAGCATTTGCCTTCGTAACTAGGTGCAATCTATTCATTCTGAGGGATGTATGCTTAATATCTCATGACTGTCTCGATGGACAAAAATTTATTCTTGATTCGGTTATGGACTCTCGTGGTAAGACATTTATAGGGCAAGTTGACGACTCAATGCAAGACTTAGAGTCAAATATACAGTCACAAAAAAGCATAATGTCGAGGTGGGAGTGTAGACATCTTCACAACGCACGTGGATCAAAAACCCCAGCATCATCCTAGTGAATGGGACTAGAGTTCCTCGGTATCTGATAACATAACGTTGAACTTAAGAATTATAGGTGTTGCAGAGATACATTTAGTTGACCATTCAGATTTGAATGAGGTTCTACATTTTTTTAACAATGTCATGCGTGTGAAGATTGGTGGAGTTTTATCTACTACTGGGGTGGGAGCGACAAGTTCCCTCCTTATGCTCGAACGAAACGTTGATGTAACATATGCGTAGTGAGCTTGCTCCTTCGCATATATACATAGCGGCCTTTGGTTCGAACGATTAAGGAGTCTTTAGAATAGCAGAACAAAGAGTAATTTTAGCAGCAGGAATGGCAACTGATCATGCATCTACATCAGGCGCCGCCGGGGGTCGTGCATCATCATTTAAGGGCGCGGGGGCGTCGCGTGGTCATGGCAGGGCCACGGGGGTTGCAGCAGCACGTGGAAGAAGTGTATGTCGAAATTCTGGTGGTTGAAGGAGAGGTCCAGAGTGGGGATTTGTGAAGGAGTTTGGTCAGAATGAGTGGCAATGTGTGTTTTGTGGGTACATGTCAATAAATGGATCTGCGACAAGAATTCGAGCTCATATTTTACGGGACTCTAAAATTGGGGTGCAAACTTGTACTGCATCTGCCGGCCTACGACAAGATGCAATTGAAGTGCTGTCTCGAAAAAGAGCACTAGCAGAAGAACACAGCCAAGGGATAGTCAAGGACCGTGTGAAACAGAAGAGATCAATTACATTACCCATCCTGTAGCGCCAATGTACAAATCAGAGGGTGGATTAGGGTCAATAGGGTTAAAGCACGGGCGAAAAAAGAATGGCAGAGACAATTGAAATAGTGGAAAGACAGACTAAGCAATGGAGTGTTGACCAGTGTTTAACATCAGAGCAACTGAAGAAGACACAATTGAAGGTCGTAGAGGCATTTTTATATGCCGGATTATCTCCACATGTCTTAGAACACAAAGCAATGAAAGAAGCCTTTTAAGAAGTTGTCAAAGCGGGGTCGGCTTTCAAGTTGCCGTCATACAAGTATGCAAATAACAAAATGGTCGACAAAATACACGGAAAAATAGTCGAGAGGGTGGAGATGAAGTTGTGTCGTATCACTGAAGCCAGGCCGGCTTCACTAGTGACTGATGGTTGGAGCAATGTAAATAAGGACCACCTTATAAACTTCATGATCGTGTACCCAGGGGTCAAAGTATTTTTGAAGACCGTGGAAACTAAAACTGATCAGGTGACAGGAGATTGGATTTTTCAGAAAACAAAGGCTGTGATAGAGAGTTTTGGCCCGAAGAGAATATTTCAGGTTGTAATGGATAACGCGTCTAATTATAAGTTAGCGGGCGAATTGTTGGAGTCCGAATTTCCAGGATTGCACGCCACTAGCTGCCAATGCCATTGCCTAAACTTGTTGCTCAAGGATTGGTTCTCATAGCACACTTGGTTCAAAGATCCCATTCAAAAAGCGTGTCGTCTTGTGAAGTTCATCACAAAGAAGCCGGCAATTTATACCATACACAAGTCATTGCGTTAGAAGGCCTTAGCACTCATGAATCTTGGTCAGACCCGATTTGGTTCCAATTACGTTTGTCTTGAAAGAGTGCTTATGTATCGTGACCCGATTATCTCGACCTTCAATCATACAGACTTCTTTGAATGGGAGAGGAGGCAGAAGGGCAAAAATGCATCAAAAAACCGGCAGTAAACCGCAGCCCTTCGAGATATGCTTGGGCGGAAGACATTTTGGAAAGGCGTAAAGAATGTTGTGAGGTGCATACAACCTGTTTGTCATGCCATCAAAACCCTTGATTCTTCGAAGGCAAGCACTGGTAAGGTCTGGAAATGTTGGCACTCAATTCAATCATTCTTAGAACGTGACGGGCCCAATGCGCCCTTTGACAATGCCAAGCGCGCAGAACTGCTAAAGGACTTCATTGTACGATGGAAGAAGTCATACAATGACCTTCACGGCGTCGCACATGCCCTAGACCCGCACAACCATGATATGGACCAACATACAGATAAAGAAGTTATGGGCTCATTGAAGAAGGTTGCAAAAGTGTACTATCCTAACAGCTCGGATTACAAGCTTTTTATTGCCGAGTTAACCAAGTACCAAAACTTGAGTGGAAGGTGGGCAGATGAAGAACTTCATGATGCATTGGAGAGTCATAAGAAGGAGCCCAATATGGAATCCTATGCATGTGGCAAGTCCACGGACAAGTTATTGATATATTACAATCCCTTGCAATGACTATCCTCTCTTTGGTATCCTCCAATAGTGCAAGTGAGAGGAATTGGAGTGCATATAACTACATACACAGTGTCACGCGAAATACTGCTGCATAAGAAGGCTGACAAACTTGTATATAACTTCTCAAACTGGTGGCTTTTGAATCGCAATAGTGGTGCAGCTGTAGTCGATAAGCTATAGTTTCCTTTCATGGATGCCGATTCCGAAGTGAAAGAGGATAGCTTTGAAGACAGTGAGGACAAGCTACTTGCAGTAAATGCCACTAACTATGTTGACGAAGACATTCAGCGTACCCATTTTGTCGACGCTGAAGATGATTTGGATGAGAACATGTTCTCGGACGAGTCAGATGACATCGAAGATACTGAGGGGGAGTCTGATACAGAAAGGCAAGGTGCAAGTAATACCGGAGTTCCGTCTGAGAACTTAACTGTACGTGATCCAGCGGACTCTCCAATGCCAATTACCCTGACAAACAGGCAACGTGTCAGAAGAAACACATCTCGAGGACGTTGTAGTAAGGGAAAAGGCCATAGGAGGTTGAATCTAGGCCCGCAGCAGAAGAGGACGGAACTCAGGACGATGAAACTGATGAAGATGGTGCTGCTTAGAAAGATAATGTGATGAGTATCTTCAATGTATTGTAACCGTGGATGAGGATTTTCAATCTATTGAAACTGTTCTGGCATTATTAATAAAAAGTAAAGTTTTTTGTTATAAAATTTTGTCGTTTAAACAAGTTGTTACCGTGTTCTATGTTTCATGTATAATAGTTCTTGTTGTTTTAACAATTTTCCACGGTGTTCCATGTTTCATATCATTGTGTTCATGAGGATACACAATAAGGTTCACAAGGATGATCACTATAACCTCAGTCGATCGTAGTGTCTTGAAAACCCTCTCTGGATCAGATTTGTCTCGACTTCTGTTGATGCTTGCCCCTTCGCATGCCATAGAATATTGCTGATGAAAAGTAATCTACTCATGACAAGGGGCCAAACAGCCACAGACCCGTTGAGACGAATCTGATCCTGAAGAGGGTTCACAAGATACATGGCCTACATGTGATATTCGGGTTCAACATTCTACCTAATTGCCTTGAGAACGAATCTCATCTTGATCTTCAACTTCACCTCAGTCGACCTAAGTGCCTTGAGAACTCCTACCCCCATCAAAACCGTCTCGACTTCCGTTGCTGCTTGCCCCTTCACATGCAAAAGAATCTTGTTGATGAGAAGTAATCTCGCATGCCAAGGGGCTAAACAGCCATAGGACTAGTCGAGCTGACTTTGATGGGGATGAGGTTTCACAAGATACACGATCCACTGTTGATGATTATGATGCACTCTAAGATTCACCCTAAGTTCGATGACTATCTTCTATTGACCTAAGTGCCTTGAATGAATCTTCTTCTGATCATCATAATCACCTCAGTCGACCTAACTGCCTTGAGAGACTCCCTCCATCAAAACCAGCTCAACTTCCATTGCTGCTTGCTCCTTCGCATGCCACAGAATCTTGCTGATAAGAAGTAATCCACGCATGCCAAGGAGCCAAACAACCACGGACCAGTCGAGCCGATTTCAATGGAGATGAAGTTTCACAAGATACACATCCACTATTGATGATTATGATGCACTCTAAAATTCACCCTAAGTTCGATGACAGTCTTCTATTCACCTAAGTGCCTAAGTGTCTAGAAGATGCAGTGGTCAAGGAAGGTTCACAAGGCCCACGATCAACTCTATTGTCCATACATAGCAGCATATAGCATGGCAAGAGCCATCAGCTGCATCAAGAAATATCAGAGTGAAAGCATCGCGCATTCCCAAATCTTGCTTTCACGCCTCTTTGAACAATGGAACTTAGAATGTAAACTAAGCTACATTGCCCCTGGGAGGAGGGGGAAGAAAGATTGGGAAGTCTCGGTGCATTTACTCATCAACCACGTGATGACTGATGAACTCTTCTATGCTTGGGCTACTAAGCCCAATGGCATCTGTCTATCTATATTAGTTCCACCATCATCTCATGAACTTTCAGCCACGGAATCGCAAGCAACCACTATGCTATATCATCCATGGCCACAATAAAAAATAGAGTACTCAAAAATCTTGTTACCTCCGTCCTTGTACAATCTACCACGACGCCGAAGGGGACACGTCCTCTAATTTCAAGTCACAGTGCTGCTCGAGGTTCTCCATCAATAGCAGGAGTTAGGATATTTCATGATTTGGTGCCTAATAGCCGCTATATGGATGGACAAAGCCCAGGCACCCACACTAACCCCAAATTAGGCTCTATGTGTAGTTTTATGCTGTATTTTTTACCAAAAAACAATACCTGAAGACCACCCATATAAATGTTCCGAAAATGCTAGAAACAACATGTAGTTTTTGGATAAAAAAGTCTATGCATAGAAAATTGACAGCCTTTTGAAAAAAATCAATGCGTTGTTTTTAGCTGTTGTTTTTTTTATTTTTACTAAAAAACCAACATGTGGTTTTACAGAATATCCACATATAGTTTTTGAAAATAGGAGTTGTTTTTAAGTGTTGTTTTTCAAAAAAATCAACATGTGATTTAACAAAATATCCACGTGGATAGTAGTTGTTTTCAAGTGTTGTTTTTACTATATAATAATACGTGGTTTTAGCAAAATATCCACATGTAGATAGGTGTTGTTTTTAAGTAATTACAGGTAAAAAACTTGTGTGGTTTTCTTATAAGAATTTGGTTTCTATATGTTATTTTTAAGCAACCTAGCATTGTTTCCTTCAAAAACATACATGCTTTTAAGGAATCTAATGTTGTTACTTTAAATTTCTTATGTAGTTTCTTTAAAAAAGATACATGCTTTTTTTAAATTACTAATGTTGTTTCCTTCAAGCAACCAGACCTATTCCCTTTATTATGTTTGGGGATTATATTTGTTGCTATTTAGCTCTTATTCAATAGTCAATACATTCATTTTTTTATTTGTTAAACAACTTCGTAAGTTTGGGGATTCCCTTTATATTTTGAATGTTTCGAATCCTTGATTGTAAACAAAGGTATATTTTGAATTATTGATAGTAAAACAAAGGCATTGAGAAAGATAATATGACCATCCTTGTTATTATTGAATGAAAGAAACAGTAACAAGAAACATATTTTGAATTCAAGAAGCATATTTTGAATTCTTGATATTGCCTAGCCGCCCTTTTCTCCATCTTTGCAAGCTAAACACAACCACATTCGTTTTTGTAGCTGATATCCACGAAATTGACAGTAAAACAAGTCTCTGTTAATATAGTATAGTATAGCAAAGAAAAAGATTAATAAAAAACATAGCAGAGTTACCTCTATCAAGATACTTTTGTCGCTTTCCAATAGATATGGTTACAAAACTACGTAAGAAGAATGGTGGAATATGTAAGAAACAAAGCGGGGCATAGCCGCCGCCGAGCCACTTCAATCCTAATCGCAGTTGTTTCGACACAACGAAGTCCCTGTTTTAAATAAGTAGAAAGATGTTATGAGCGATCTAAAGGAAAAAAATAAAAAGGAAAAATAAAGGAACAAACTGAGGAATAGCCCCACCGGATCTAAAGGCACAGACCTTAAGGCTGCAATAGATCCAGCAACAAGGCTCACAACCGTTTCTAGCTCGCCGACCGCATATTTTACAAAGCATTTCATTTCAATCCAAAGCAAAACTCAGAACTAACTTCAAATCTAGCCCACCTCCGGCTGCGGATCCAACCTTCCGACTTGTATCCCAAATGCTTGCTATTAAAACTCTCGCGACGCCGCCAATGTACGCCATGCTGTATGCATAATGGGGTTTTGTCGATCTTTGTGGCCATAGCTCAAGACCAAGATCGCTCGCTTCATTGCGGGTTTCGCCTTCGCCGCCCGGCGCTGAGCTTCGTGCCGAAACGATAATACACCGCAAGCAAGTGGTCGATGAAGCGCATCGATGAGGTCGATGAAGCAGACGGTGCACAATCGCCATAGCTGGAGCTTTCCGGAATAGGCGCCAAAATAGGTAGGCGGTGGAGGCGGCAAGGGAACAAAGCCCGATTAATTTGAACAACCAATAAATGATAGGACTTGGATCACAACCAAGCCGTCCGCTTTAGCATTAATCTCGACCGCTGACACATGGGATTCGGATTTTATAAGTGACTATTTAAACACAAAGTTGTAACTTGTAAATAATTGGGATAAATGATAAGGTCGCATAAATGACATACACATAAATTTTATTTCTTGCAAGTTCTATATAAGCATTTGGAATTTTTTGAGTTAGCATTGCATTGCATTGGGCCTTGGGCAAAAGAATTTGCATTAGACTTGAGACGTAAACCATGTTTAAGTGTCTTGTATGCGCACATATCAAATTTGTCCTTCTAGAAGGCCAAAAAATCTGTTTGGAATTGTTTTGAGTTAGTATTGCATTACATTAGGTCTTGGGTCAAAACAATTTTTTACATTAGACTTGACACATAGACCATGGATCATTGTTTAAGTGTCTTGTCTCAGTACATATCAAATTTGTCCTCCTCGATGGCCAAAGACTCCAACCTCAATCATTTGAAGTCATTTGTGAACTAACAGATGAAAAGGTACCATGTACAAAAATTTAAGGGATTTATCAATTAAGATGTAGCTTGTACATATCTTGCTTTATATGCAAAAATTTTAGCTCCATTGGCCAATTTATCTTTCGCAAGGCCTTTGATAATAATTCCTCTCTTTGACTTCGGAATAATTTGCTCGGGCATCAAAATGAGAAATGGGACTTATTTCCGGCTACCTCCGATCAATCCACACCATTGTTGCAAGAACGGGCATTGTTTCGAGATGCAAGATTGAATATCCATGTGCTCGGTTATGTTCCCAACCCTCCAATTTCTTATCATATTTCGCGGAAGCGCCCGATACCTTCAAGATTACTTCTTCATGTGCAATGTCACAGGACCTGTGCACCCATACACTTTACCATCCGGCAGATAATACATATAATGGCTTTCATGCATGATAGTGTCTAGAAGCAAACCGCCACATGACTCCTTGAGCATCCAGAACTCTTTCCGACTTATTGTTCACAAGTGTTGTCATCTAATACCCATAAATGGTCACCGCGTATCACAATAAGGTAGACAATTGTTGCACATGATACAACTCCATCAAAGATGTCACTCCAATCACTATAACTTTCTATATCGCTAATTTTATAAAACAGATCCTTAGAACATGCATGCCCGGTTTGGGTACTTCTTCAGCTCTTACTTCCATACAATTATCTCTCGATTTTACAATTTGTCTCTGAGTTTCTACACTCCCACTTCGTTTTGTAACACCATCTTTTTATATGGCCTAAATCCACGACCAACCTCATTGGACTGATCTGTCTGGTCTCAGCTACATGGTTTTGGCTACATGGCAACTTCGAGATTATATTAGATGGGCAAGGAAAACAGGAAATCTCCTCCTCAGTGAATAGCAAATTCAAATGTCATAAAAAATGATCTTCCCATAGAAGAAGCTCTAACAGCCAACAAGTCAAAAGATAGATTGTAAAAGTCATTTTAGAAAAGTTTGATGTTGCGGAATAGAAGATAATTCTAGAACATTTTAAAGATTATCAACTGCATTAGAACAGAATTCCAATGAATGGCAAGAACTGCCAAGCAAAGATTGTACCAAGCATAAGGGCACATGATCAGATACAATATGTAGAAAATTGAAGTCTCATATCTGGCAGGATGGTGAGCACAGAATGGATGCTCACATACTGGATCTTGGATCTGCCTGCATGGCAAGTTAGATATGTTAGTCTTCATGTATTTTGCACACAATAATTTGAGAATAAGAAAGAAATAAAACCATTGGAAGTTGCTTATATTAGATGGGCAAGGAAAACAGAAAATCTCCCCCTCTTTCAATTAAAATGTTATACAAAATGGTCTCTCCATGAAAAACAAAATTTAGAAGCTCTATCAACAAATCAAAAAATAGATTGTACATGTCATGTTAGAAAGATTCGAGGTTGCAGAATAGAAGATGCAAAGTAGTTTACCCGAAAAGCCACAATGCGGAGCAAAAATAATGGCCACGTATTTTGATTTGCAAATCACTAAAAGTCATAGGAAAGCATAACATTATGCTATTCTAATTTTGCAAACTTGCAAGCCTGAATGTGAGGCAGAGAACAAATATAAGATGCAGAATATCACAAGGGCCGTTAAGCTATTAAGTCAAGGTGATATAAAGCTTTAACATTTTACCTAGAGCAACACCCTGTAATAATCCAAATGACAGATAGCTCAGAACACCTAGAGCATGGGTGGAAGTTCCCGACGTGGAGAGAGATATCACAAAAATTACAGGAGGGGGACCTTGTCAATGTGCCAAGGTGACATTGGCAAATTTTGGGTGACATGTTACCTAGGCTCCAACATGCCAAGATGGCTCAAACATACCACCTAGGCCCCAAAGATGCCAAGGTGGCTCAACCATGCCGTGGGCTCCAACATGCCAATAAGGCTCAAACATGCCACCTAGGTTTCCAACATGCCACCTAGGCTCTAACATGCCTAGGTGGCTCAACCATGCCAAATAGGCTCCAACATGCCAAGGTGGCTCAAATACGCCACCTAGGCTCCAACATGACAAAGTGGCTCAAACATGTCACCTAGGCTCCAGCATGCCAAGGTGGCTCAAGCATGCCACCTAGGCTCAAGCATGCCATCTAGGCACTCCAAATGGTGACATTGCATGCCAAGTAAGCAAGGCCAAGTTTTGACCAGGCCAAAAATGAAAAGATGTCCATCTTTGGTCTTTTCATTGGGTGATGTTGGCAAATTTTGGGTGACATGGCTAGATGGTGGTGACATGGACATGATGACTAGGACTTTATGCAAGAAATATGATAACCTTTGGAATTTTTGGTAGAGAAGTTTAGCAATGGATAGAATAGAGGGATCATGCTGCTGACACCCTTCCCCAAATCGAACCAGGCCAGGAATTTGCGTGGCTTCCTCACCAGAGGGAAGAGGCCAGACCCCAATGGACGAAGCTCAGAAAGGTTGCCGAGGTAACCTTTCCGCCAGCCGCTTCCTTCTCTGGCAAATGCCAATGCCCCCTTCCCCGAGCTTGATTTTCTATCCCAACCGCTGAATCCACCATTCAAGTAACCCCGCTTCGAAAGGTTAAAAAATCCAAGATCCGTCCGGGGGAACTTATCAAGCCGTGAAGCGTCCTGCACTCGACCATGTAGAAACCCAAGTGTTTTGTCGTTCGAGCAGTACAAAGGCTCCGGAATGGAGATTCGACTTCGCCATGTCGTCCGGAATGGTGACATTACCCTAGGGACCAAGTTATACGGTCATTTTTGGCAATGAAAGAAACACGAACCCTCTACATGACAATACTCTGCAGCCATCTCTTACGCCAATTGACTAGGAATGTATTGAACATGAGCTACTTTGGCGCTTCTTGGAGAAAGGGTGGTCTTTGCCTACCTAAACTTGGTCGCGAGGGTAATCTCAACGCTTTGAGTCCATTATGCAGTTTACAATTTTGAGTGGGAGAGTTGCTCGCCCGCGGCCTGGGGCCTTTGGGAGAGGACCTTTGAGGTGAACCGCCTGGAATGTTTTAAGGGTCCGATCTTCAACGCCAACACCGCCCCTCCCACGTGATGATTTTGTGCAAGATCTCGGTCGATCGATGAGGATATGGCCAAAACGTAAACCCCGGTGTTGTTAGGTTATTGAAGGGTTTACGCTTTTGGAGGCCGAAGTTTTAGTCGGTTGTACTTGGCACATGGCGCAGAAGTCGCAATTGAAAACGCTGGGGCAATAGGAATTGACGGAATGGGGTTTTGATTTATCCTCCTCCCATAATGGCAAATAGAAGCCAAGAGCTTTTTGCAAAGAGCAAAATTGTTTGGCATCATTCGGGATGGCCAAGAGATCCAAACCCCATTCCTTCAGTTCCTATTGCTTCATGTTTTTAATCGCAGCTTTCTTGACCATGTCCCAAGTGCAACCGACTAAATCACACCTCCATAACGTAAACCCTTCAATAACCTAGCAAACCCGTGGTTTTACGCTTTCGGAGGCC
This sequence comes from Isoetes taiwanensis, assembly GCA_021234155.1. NCBI lineage: Eukaryota > Viridiplantae > Streptophyta > Lycopodiopsida > Isoetales > Isoetaceae > Isoetes > Isoetes taiwanensis. The sequence goes on from JAJEKV010000037.1 coordinate 11,221,283, forward strand.
ATATCCTAGTCGATTTGGACCAGGATCTTGCACAATGTGATCACGTAGAGGAGGGAGGGTGTTGATGCCGTGAGACGGACCCTAAAACCTTCCCGAAGCAAGCCGCCCCCAAAGGTCCTCTCCCCGAAGACCCTTGGCCACCTGGGATGGGCAACTCTCCCACCCGAACTATAAACCGACAACCTTTCCGATGTCCATCTCCCCTGGGTCTGCCTCCTCCTCTCGGGTGAGGAAGCCGCAAAAGTCCCGGCCTGGTTCGGACTTGGGGAAGGATGTCACGCTTTTAAGTTCTTCAAGATCCCTCTATTCTACCCCTTGCCAAACTCCTCTACCAAAAGTTCCACTTGGAGTGCCTAGGTGGCATGGTTGAGCCTAGGTGGCATGCCCGGATCCACCTTGGCATGTTGGAGCCTAGGTGGCATGTTGGAGCCCACATGGCATGTTTGAGCCACCTTGGCATGTTTGAGCCTAGGTGGCATGTTGGAGCCTAGGTGGCATGTTTGAGCCACCTTGGCATGTTGTAGCCACCTTGGCATGTTTGTGGCATGTTGGAGCCTAGGTGGCATGTTGGAGCCACCTTGGCATGTTTGAGCCACCTTGGAGCCTAGGTGGCATGTTTGAGCCACCTTATCATGTTGGAGCCTAGGTGGCATGTTGGAGCCGCCTTTGTCATGTTGGAGCCACCTTGGCATGTTGGAGCCTACGTGGCATGTTGGAGCCTACGTGGCATGTTTGAGCCACCTTGGCATGTTTGAGCCTAGGTGGCATGTTGGAGCCAGGGTGGCATGTTTGAGCCTATAGCTGCATGTTTGTGGCATGTTGGAGCCTAGGTGGCATGTTGGAGCCACTTTGACATGTTTTTGCCACCTTGGAGCCTAGGTGGCATTTTTGAGCCACCTCGGCCATGTTGGAGCCTAGGTGGCATGTTGGAGCCACCTTGTCATGTTGGAGCCTAGGTGGCATGTTGGAGCCACCTTGGCATGTTGGCGCCTAGGTGGCATGTTGGAGCCCATGTGGCATGTTTGAGCCACCTTGGCATGTTTGAGCCTAGGTGGCATGTTGGAGCCTAGGTGGCATGTTTGAGCCACCTTGGAATGTTTGAGCCTATAGTGGCATGTTGGAGCCTAGGTGGTATGTTTGAGCCACCTTGGCATGTTTGAGAATGTTGGAGCCTAGGTGGCATGTTTGAGCCACCTTGTCATGTTGGAGCCTAGGTGGCATGTATGAGCCTAGGTGGCATGTTTGAGCCACCTTGGCATGTTGAGCCTATATATGGCATGTTGGAACCTAGGTGGCATGTTTGAGCCACCTTGGCATGTTGGAGCCTAGGTGGCATGTTGGAGCCTAGGTCGCGTGGCATGTTTGACCACCTTGGCATGTTTGAGCCACCTTGGCATGTTGGAGCCACCTTGGCATGTTGGAGCCTAGGTGGCATGGTTGAGCCTAGGTGGCATGCCTGATCCACCTTGGCATGTTGGAGCCTAGGTGGCATGTTGGAGCCCACATGGCATGTTTGAGCCACCTTGGCATGTTTTAGCCTAGGTGGCATGTATGATTGGAGCCTAGAAGGCATGTTGGAGCCCACGTGCCATGTTTGAGCCACCTTGGCATGTTGGAGCCTAGGTGGCCTTGGAGCCCACGTGGCATGTTTGAGCCACCTTGGCATGTTGGAGCCTAGGTGGCATGTTTGAGTCACCTTGGCATGTTGGAGCCTTGATGGCATGTTTGAGCCACCTTGGCATGTTTGAGCCTAGGTGGCATGTTGGAGCCTAGGTGGCATGTTTGAGCCACCTTGGTACGTTGGAGCCTAGGTGGCATGTTGGAGCCCACGTGGCATGTTTGAGCCACCTTGGCATGTTGGAGCCTAGGTGGCATGTTGGAGCCCATGTGGCATGTTCGAGTCACCTTCATGCCTAGGTGGCATATTGGAGCCGTGGCATGTTTGAGCCACCTTGGCATGTTAGAGCCTAGGTGGCATTTTGGAGCCCGCCTTGGCATGTTGGAGCCTAGGTGGCATGTTGTGAGCCACCTTGGCATGTTGGAGCCTTGGTGGCATGTTTGAGATACCTTGGCATGTTTGAGCCTGGGTGGCATGTTGGAGCCTAGGTGACATGTTTGAGCCACCTTGACATGTTGGAGCCTAGGTGCATGTTGGAGCCCACGTGGCATGTTTGAGCCACTTGGCATGTTGGAGCCCACATGGCATGTTTGAGCCACCTTGTATTGGAGCCTAGTTGGCATATTGGAGCCCACGTGGCATGATTGAGCCACCTTGGCATGTTGGAGCCTAGGTGGCATGTTGGAGTCCACGTGGCATGTTTGAGCCACCTTGGCATGTTAGAGCCACCTTGGCATGTTATAGTAGGTGTGGCATGTTTGAGTCCTTCAAGAAATGCCTATATGATGCCAACCCAGTGTCCATCTTTGGTTCTTCATATCAATGTGTCTTCTACAAGTTGCCAAGTGACGGATGTCTTCAAGTTTCACGCTCTAGAAGCTCACACACACACATGTATGAAGCCAAATGCCAGTGAAGTGTGTCAAGTTGTAATGGCATGTAGACAACTTGGTCATACATGGATTCTTAGAAAACCATAAAAAACCACACCTAAAAAAAAAACACTACCTTAAAAAACAACACCTTAAAAAAAACATCCCTTCAAAAAACCATACCGCCTGAGAAAACAACACATCCTTAAAAAAGAGACTACGCCTCCTTAAGAAACCACACATTCTTAAAAAAAAAACTACGGCTCCCTAAGAAAAACTACAGCATATCCTTGAAAAACCACACCTCCGTATAACTACGTGTAGGTTTTTTTCAAATCTTCAAAAAAACAATCCGTAGTGTGTTTTTACTGTTGTTTTCAACTGTGGAACAAATTTTGGGGTTGTAGTGACCACTTTGGCTTGAAATTAGGGTACGCTCTCACCTCTGACGTCATAGCAACTTGCATACGAGAACTTTTACCTCTAGAACGAACGATTTCTGCTCCACTCCCATTTAGAGCCTCTTTGTGTAATATAACCTAGCAAAATAACTAAGCTACATTGACACAGAGAGTCGCCAAAAGAGAGCGAGAGCAAAACTCGCTCTTTCTAAAGGAGGTAACAAGAATTTCGAGAAATCTATATTGTTTGCCATGGACAATACAAGCCTGGTGAGTTGACAACCATTCGAGAGGGTCGCGCGCCAGGCTTACGCCCTTTTCGATTTTCCTATTTGAATAATCTAAAGTGCCACCTAAAATGAGTGAGCGAACTCATCCTAGGGGGCACTTTAGATACATCAAACATAACAAACAAAAACGGCTAAGCTAGGGTGAAAGAGATGACAGTTAGATCACCATGGTTTTATCTACTATGATGTTCAAAGGAAAGAAGGTCTGACTAGAGGTCCAGATGTTAAATATATTGCATGTGCAGATGTTTTGACTCACTCGCATACTTAACTATTACACAAACAACTCAATGCGGCAACGCAACCCCAAAATTCTATTAAGACAAACAAATCCTCGTCAACAAACGTTGGTTCATGTGCATCTGAGATCTTAGGGAAAAATATCAAAAAAATAATGTAGATAGAAGTGTATTCGAAGCTCACGGGACAAGGTAATTGTCCTGATCCTCCACCACCACGTCTGAACCAAGGTTCACCCAATCACCCTGTGGCCCAGGAGCAGGAGGCAAGTATTGGTTAATATCTGGTACATCATCACCTTCACCCAGTTCTTCCACCCCCCTCCAAAGGTCCATCTCACGTTGGCTTTGGAACGCATGAGCCATTCCGTCCCTCCAATCATAGGCGCCTCCAATCATAAATGACTATAAGCGAAACGAGAGGTGCCCGGAGGCCCCAGCATACGATTTGGGTCGTGGGATCAACGAATCCGACGACTAAGGTAGTCCAAGATGCACCTCTGAAACGAGAGGTGCCCGGAGGCCCCAACATAAGATCCAGGTCGGATCGACGAATCCGACGACTAAGGTAGTCCAAGATGCACCTCGTTTAGAATATGTAGCAAAATAACAGGGGGTTCCAGAGGGATTTGATATGGATGTAAAAATAACAATTCCTGAAACTATAGACCATATATCCCTAAAATAATTGAATGGGTTGTTATAAAAAAAAAACATAGATTCAAGATAAAAAAAATAATCACATTAGCTCATTGGATACATTGGTTAAAGTAGTTTTATTAGAACATTGGGTTATTTTGGTAGAGGTTCGAGCCCCCGTATTTCATATTCTAAAATCTTAGGCAAAGCCATATAGAGGTTCGATATTCCATCAAAACCTTAGGCAAAATCGTATTTCATATTTCAAAATCATAGGCGCCTCCAATCACAAATGACTATAAGCGAAACGAGAGGTGCCGGAGGCCCCAGCATACGATCTGGGTCATAGGATCGACGAATCCGACGACTAAGGTAGTCCAAAGTGCACCTCGTTTAGAATATGTAGCATACTAAGGCATTTGTTGAGCCGATGTGGACTAAAAGTTGTTTAAAGTGGCCATTGAGACTGCATTTATTGGAGCAACTGAGTCAAAAGGTCAGAAGAAGGAGACAAAAAAGAGGGCACAAAACATTAAAGCAGGTGAAATACAAGCAGACAGAAGGGCAAACACATGACAACCTAGTATGCAAATGAGGACAAAATAGGCATACGGATAAAAAGATAAAGAGGAGGAGAAAGACGAGGAAGAGCTACATGTGGTAGCATAGCGGAGGACGGGGAACTGATAGACAAGGAGCGCTCAAAAGCCTCCGTGTTAAAAGGAAGACTCAGAAATCTTCATCTTAAATGTAAAGGATAGCTACCAAAAAACCAAATAAATAAACTACCATAAAGAACCATGATGGTGGACTATGACAAGAAACTAGCAAGACAAAACATATACAAGAACCACATTGTGTAATTAGTGGTGGTTATTCAACACATTAACCCAATAAATGATATTAATTTATTATAGTGATTTTATGTAAAAACTATTGTAAGAACTGATAACAATTATTTTTTGGGGGCCTTGTGCTAGATTTAGATGATCGGTATTATTTTACAAGGTGATATAAAATAATCTTCTTGTGCCACTTTGTTAAATGGTATTGGCATGTAGCGATGGACTTTCTCAACTCGCAAATCGGTAAGTGTGGTTCACAACAAATTTGCGTATTTAAACTTGATGGCCATAAATGACCCGGAATCATAAAACTTAAGAGAATATGTCTACATTGAAAAAAAAAAAAAGGGACCCTTAAGCTTACCTGAATGGTTTAAAGCGACATTGCAGCAGATGATGATGGCAAAGAAAATGACCAGCAACAAATGACTTCTCTTCTTAAAATTATGGTACAAAATTTGGTAGCGCCACAACCATCCACATAATTTTTAAAGAACATTTTAGCCATCTAAGCTCTTACTGCTACTGAAACAGCTTTATTTGGATTGCCAATTGTAAGCCACATTACAAGCATAGTCGTAGAGAATAATCTTTACATTGCTTGGGCTCTCTTGTTCCTCCTTGATCAACCATCGTGAATTATTGAAATGGGCATGAAGACAAGTTGCCTTAGTGTTTGCAAAAATAAGACACAACCACTTAAATATAATATCTGTTCAATCTGTTCCCATGCCTATTCTCCTCTAGAGTCCAAGCTTGGCCCCAGCATGCCCACATAGAATAACTTGCACCAGTCTCATCCCTAGTTCCAACAAATGTATTAACCATTGTCAAATATGTAGGAAGGCCTATCTTCAGTAAACATGTCACCCACTAGACATACAATATAGTCATCTAGAAGACTAGAAGACAAGCAGCCCTCTCTCTAAACTCGTTGATTTGATCATAAAAGCCTTCACAAGATTTACATTCTTACAACCTGGCTTTTCAGAATACTTAACCAAAGCTCGATAAGAGATTGATGCTTAGAGAATACATGGGCAATTAACCATGAAAGTATCTTAAGTTTAGCTAGCCCCAACCAATGATCTGTGGTATTATGAATGTCTAGTGCAAAGGGGACATGACATATTATCAAAGAAATAAGCAGGCTCAAGCTAGAGAGACGACCATTCTGATTATATTTGCTATCCATCACCATCACAGATGTAGGAAGTAGCATTTTTAGGCTACCTTGAACTACAAAATTAACAAATTTTTTGTTACCTGTCTATGTCCTAAAATTTGTTGGGAAAAATCATGTGGTGCAATGTCCTAAAATTTGTTGGGAGAAATCATATGTTGCACCTGAACTTTAAAACAATACAATAAATGAGAATACCTTATCTTACAAATGTCACCATTTGTATGGTATATGAATACACTTTTGCTGCAGGCTTATGCTCCATACTACCATTTGGAAGCGTGCCTATGTCCAGATCAATCAACAATGCAAAGGTGATGGAATCCTTGCACTACCATCCCTATGCCCATCTCTATCTTTTTGATAACTACTTACCATCTCAGAACGACCATCTAGGGGGTCGGCTTTTCCAATCTCCTTATAGATTTATGTTACAAACTCAATAATATAGCCTTTTGTAGTCATTCATGGCAGATGTTGGAATGTCTAAGGGGGCGAATGTCTTTCAAAAACTTATTTAACTTGGTTCACTATAGCCAATTGAGACTTCTTGCGACGACATCGCTTGTCTATCAAATGTCACTGCTGTAATTGAAAATGTCCTAATTAAAAAATGGAAAATAAATCTTCATAGTAACCAGTATCAGCACTGATCAAAAGTGCATGTTGCAAGATGAAGAAGGGGGATTACTACTTGGAAGGACGCGGTTCAGAGAGTAGAAGGAAAAGCTAAAAGACCCAGGAAGCGGCAGTTAGAGGAGCAGAGGAAAATTACAGAAGCCTTCAAGACAGCTTTATAAATGAAGGTACCAGACGTGAACAACCAGAAAACAAGACTTAGTTAAAACAAGAAAAGATAAATTTAAAAGAAGAGCAGAGCTCCAGTTTGGAAGAAGCACTCAAAAAGCTAGAATTTCATCTCACAAGGCATCTCTTTGCTTTGCAAGTAGAGCTTTTTGAGCTGTGAATCAAATTCATAATCTCGAGGATGAAATCCTTGATTTGACTAGAAGTCTACAGTTAAAAGGAGAGAACATAGAAGAATTAACAGAACAACTTGGTGTTGCAACTGTAGAAATAAAATAATTGGTCAAACGATGAAAACCCTTAAGCAAAAATCTTTAACGTGCAGAAGTCTGCTTCGAGGACTTAATACTTGCAACTAAGGCTGCAAATTCTAAACAAAATGAAGTGGAAAGTTGGAGTTTAAAACTTCAGCCAATTCAAAAGAAGTTGAAAAAAAAGGCATTGGTTCTCAAGGAATCTTTGGTTAAATTTGGAATCTTGAGACAGAAATAAGGCAAATCTCGAAATTGTGACTTTGGAATAGATGTATTTTGTTCACCCCCAATTAAAGAAGATACAAATAAATTGTCATGTTCAAAGCTTCTTCATACTACTTACCAAGCAATTAAGCAATTGTTGTTGGAAATAGGAGTTGGCAAGCATTGAACAATGAGATAACATGCTGCATCACAACAAGCTGGCTCAACTGCAGATATAGTATTGCACTTAGATATATGCATGAAGAAGAGATGAAAAGGAAGAAACCTTGAAGACCAACCGAAAATTGCTGAAGAGGGCTCCGAAGTAGCTAGATTTCTCAGTTAACCTGGATAGTGAGCTGTTAAAATTCATTGTAAGGACATCAACAAATGCCAGGACAAGAATGTAAACTCACATCTTTCTTTGAATTCGAATCCTCAAATTCTGCATTTCATTCCGTGCAGCACAATGAGTCAGACGTTCCCAGTCTCTGAGCTGCATGGCCTCAACATCTATGGTATGCTGTTTAAAAGAGTTCTTGCAAATCTTGTGGCCAGACATGCAGAATCACCGACTCCATAGCTAAGATTTTGACGAGTCGATTCTGTCGTGCCGGTTAGCCAGTTTGCACACCGGCCGCCCAACAACGCTGGCGACTGCCAGTTTGCAGCCAACAATGAGTTTCAAGCAGTTTCTGGCATATCCTAGTTATATTTCAGCATATACTTAGAATATGCTAGAAACTCACATGAGCGAAGGTTTGCCCCCCTAGGGGCAACCCAAAAATTCAATGGGCATATGAATTTTGCAGAAGTTTACCAAATCAACCTCTGACGCAGAGAAAATTTGACCTAAGCCATCCAATGCAGAGAGATTTATCCGCGGGGTTTGACCCAAGCCATTCAATGCAGAGAGATTTATCCGCGGGGTTTTCGGGGGTTGGGTCCACTGTTGGGCAAATTCCGGGGTAGAGAAGGGTTGTTCCGGTTGAAACTAAGAATTTCCGGTTGAGCTAGCGCATTGCAGGAAAAATTCCGGTGGATTTTTATGCATATATGTATAAGAGTAATACAAATTTCCGATTGGGAACTGAAAATATCCGGCTATTTGATGAAAGAGTAGGAAAATTTCCGATTGGGTTTAAAAACTTTGCCCAACACTGGTTGGGTCGCTCCCCGTTGCGCCGCTGCCGGTTTCCCGCCGGAAACCTTCAAACCAGCAAGACACCTTTGTCCCTTTTTCCGAAGCCTGCCTTAGTTTGGGACATGCATAAATAAAATCTATGCCCCTGCTTCTCGGTCTTCTTCTTGAAAGATTTCAGGTTTCTTTAGCACTTGAGGACCTTTGACTCATGCATGCGACAGAAACGGCTTGCCATGGAACGATTTAATTCAGAGAACTATGAAGAGAAAGGCCATACGTATGTTGAAACGCTTTAATATCCGAAGAAGCTATTGCTCAAAGAATCTTCACCATGCCAACTTGGACGTAAGCCGAATAGCAGACGATTTACGAAGATGTGCAAAGTCGAAGATATTGAAGCAAGGTAAATCTATCCATGATCATATTGTAAGAATTGGGCTTCAGGATAATGTGCTATTATGCAACTTGCTTATGCAAATGTATGGAAATTGTGGAGCTTTGGGTGATGCCAGACGAGTATTTGATCAATTAAATGAGCGAAATTCTTTCTCCTGGAATATTATCCTTTCATTATATAGTAGGAAAGGACAGCCTAAAGAGGCTCGTTGTATATTTGAACAAATGCCAGAAAAAAATGCAGTATCGTGGAATACAATGCTTGCTGCTTATGCTCAGCAGGGAGAGCTTACTGAAGCTATGAAACTTTTTAAGCAAATGCCAGAGAAGAGTGTTGTCTCATGGACAGCTTTGATCTCGGGTTTTGCTGGGAAGGGTCTAATGAATGAGGCTTTTCAACTCTTTCAAGCTATGCCTAATCCGAATGTTGTATCATGGACTGCTATGCTTTCAGGATATGTGTCACAAGGAAAACTTGAACAAGCCTTCCAGCTCTTTGAACAAATGCCTCATAGAAATATATTCTCTTGGACAACTATGCTTAAAGGATTGGCGAAACAGGGACATCTGAAGAAAGCTGTTGAATTTTTCTACAGAATGCCCCAACGAAATCTGGTTTCCTGGAATGTAATGATTGCAGCATACATCCAGCATGGGTGTCTTCAAGAGGCTCGTGAACTTTTCAACCAGATGCCGCAACGTGATGTGATTTCATGGACTACAATGATTGTAGGTCATTCTGAGCTTGGAGACATTAAAGATGCCATTTTTCTGTTCCATGAAATGCCGGAGCATGATATTGTCTCTTGGAATGCCATGATTGGAGCTCATATTTGCCATGGACAGCTGAAAGAAGCCCTCAAATTGTTTGGAGAAATGCCGCAGAAAAATGTCGCTTCTTGGAACTGTATTATTTCTGGGTATGCTAGCCATGGACAGTTGGATGAAGTTTTGCAACTCTTTACTGAAATGCAAATGCAAGGTATGCAGCCCAACCAGGTAACCTTCATTGGAATTCTTGATGCATGTGCAAACACCATAGCTCTGTCTCGTGGAAAATGGGTCCATAATTTACTTGGTGAGTATGGGCTTGGCTTATGTACAACCTTGTCCCATGCACTTATCAATATGTATGCAAAATGTGGAAGTTTAGATGCTGCAGTTGTAGTTTTTGATCACATGTCTTGGCACAATGTGGTTTCATGGAATTCATTAATTACAGCATATGCGCAGCATGGATATGGAAAAGAAGCCATATGCGCCCTTGAACAAATGCAGGCAGAGGGCGTGATGCTTGATGAGGTTACACTCTATAGCATCCTTTCTGCTTGTAGTCGTGCTGGCCTTTTGGAAGAAGGATGCCAGCACTTCATCTCTCTGACTGGATATCACAGTATCCAGCCAACATTGATACATTATAATTGCCTTATTGACCTCCTTGGTAGAATGGAATTATTGGCTGAGTCAGAGGCTTTGATATGTAACCTACCATTCCAAGCTGATGACACATCTTGGAGAGCTTTTCTTGGCTCATGTAAAACCCATGGCAATCTTGATCGTGCCAAACGTGCAGCAGAGCTTGTCCATGAGCTAGATTTAGGGGACTCTTCATCCTATGTATTACTAGCAAGCGCATTTGCAAGACCTGAGAAATTGAATGATGCGTCAAATGATGATGGTTAAGTTCAATTTTATAATATACAGGCACTTTGTGGAATGGCTAATAGTGGGCTTGGTCTTGGAAGCATAACTGTTGACTTGCAGAGTTGCATCACTGCAAAGCAACATGGGTGTACGAGCTGTGCCCCCTGCAACTGGATGATAATTGCTCGCACAGGGTGATGTATATCCCACTAACTTGTCTGAAAGCTGTGCCCCAATTACTATTTGATGAGCAGATCATGCTATGCTTTAGGAAGTCTTCGGATGAAATTTGGACAAAATGTTCTTGTGGTCGAGGAGGCTTTAATGGAAATATTTCATGTCAAGGTTGATGACATATGCTTGTCTTTTGGCTAAACGAAGGAAGGATATTAGGAAGTTGAACGAAGGAAGGACATTAGGAAGTTGACACTGAGTATATATAGACAGGACTAAATCAAATACTCTGCCGGATTTATCAAAATCAATGGCCATGTCTGTTTCATTGGCATGTCTTTGAAATTTCCATTCTATTTGAACAACCTATACTGCAGAAAAATGACAGGATTCTGAAATACATCAGGATCTTTTATTTCTTCAGATGGTCCTATGTACATATAACTTATGTCCTTGTTCTGTTACTATCATTAGGCTTATTGCTCATGTTTGTTTTCAAATGCTAAAGACATTTAAGTGTTTGAAATTCTGACCTTTAGAAGTGTTTTTCTCAGGTAATGATAATTCTGGTGAGAGACTGTAACTGGCGTCTTCTAGTTGGCAAGGTGCTCAACTTGCTTGCAATTGCGGCTCGGCAGGTGCGTCTCCTAGGTTTAGACGCAAGCTAGATACTTTTTCTTTCTTCTTTTTCTTCCAGATTCTTTGTTCTCTTGTTACAGTAGAAAGTATTTTTTGGTTCATTGATGCAAAGGTAGCTTTCTTATTTCCCTTCGGGAGTCTTTGTTCTCTTGTTACGGTACAAAATGTTTTGGTTAGTTCTCGGTTGATTTCTTGTTTTTCTCTCTGTAAATTTGTGCAGTGTTCGTTCGTCTCTTTCTTTTTGTGGGTGCGTAGTCATAGCTTGTTTGCTTTCGGATTAGGTTTAAATATCTTGCTCTTGGCTCCGGATTTGGGGTTTGGAATGCCTCTGCTACCCATTTTTTCCTGCACCCCCTTCTGATCTCTCAATATCTTTGAGTTTTTAGCATATAAACCTTGTTGAAATTCGAATCTACAGCCCTGGCTATGGATTCTTGCAATCTTTCTTACTTGCCTCAAGCTCCTTCACGTATTTGCACTTACATTCTTATTCGATCATCAATGTGTTTGCCTTTTTATCCTTTCGATCTCATTTATATGTTTTCTTCTCCAAATCCGGCTTGATTATGCTGAGAAAAATTATATCCGGAATCTTGACAGGCATGCATTAGGTAGTGAATCAAGTTTTTTCCGTTTGTGATATGTTATTATCTTCATATGAAATTGAGTTTTGGTCTATGCAAATGAGTTCTTTTGCACAATTTGCAGCTGGTATACACATGGACTCCATTGATTTGAGTTCTTTCATTTGTGAACTTAGCAGATGATGTTTTCTTCATGCGAAATCAAGTCTTGGTCTGTGCACGATGAGTTTCTTCTTTTGTTGATGCAAAATTGCAAGTTGGTATATACATGGACTTCTTTGTGCACAATAAGTTCCTTCTTTTGTTGATGCAAAATTGCAAGTTGGTGTATACATGGACTTCTTTTTTCGACAATTTATTGCTCGCCATTTGCATTGTGACCATCTTTTACATGCCGCCATGCCGCCATGTAGCATATTGCATGTAATTTAATGGGACGTTTTCATCTTTTATTGTGGGCCATTGATGGGCGAAATATTCCTTACATTGTGCCAGATCAAGGGCCTTAGATTTGCTTGGCCTCTACCCCAATGAAACTTACAATTTGCAAATTGAACCAACAAAAACCACTCTATTCACATGGCTGTCACATAAAACACAAGTAAACACCAACAACAAAGTACATGCAGAAACCATCACAAATATGGCAAAAGCAGCACAAACCCTGCAGAAGCAAAAGCGGCTCTTCAATCGCCTCTCATGGAAGGAACTTTTCTACCTCCTAGACCATAAAGAACAGAGAAGAATAGAATAGGGCTTGGAGGATTCGAACCTCCAGGCCAAATCGGCCTCACCAACCACAGCCAATGTGTGATTTGGACCCACACATCCCAAACTGGTTTGGACTTCAGGCCCCTCTCATCGGCCAAAAACAATCAAGAAAAAGACCTCAAGCACAAGCTCTGTTGCCCCGGTTGCAGACTTCCTGTGGGATTCGAACAAAAACACAAAACACAAATGGGAGGATCCCAAGAAAAAATGCCAATGGTGCAGACTCCCGGAGAACTCAGGGCTGGAAAAACCACAGACTCTCTGCAAGCCATCTCTAGCTGTGCTCGAACTCCGGTTATGGCCTCTGCTCTTCATTTGCTATGGCAATGACCCGACTCTTTTGGCATAAAAGCGCAATAAAACCATCGTGTCTACTTCTACCCAGCTTCCAAAATTAGTAAGATATCTTCCTTTTTTTAACCACTGCAAAAAAAACTCATCCAAAATACTCCAAAGTAGAAACATGACACTAAAACAAACAAGCTCCTCAAACTGCTTAAAACATACAGTTTACAATACAATACAATACAATACAATACAATACAATACAATACAATACACAAATCTTAGTTCCAACCATTACGAGAAAACCCTCCCGCAATACGAAACGAATTGTGCAAAGTTAATGTGACCATCTTTTTGACATGCATCTAGGGTTTGACATTCGTAATCCGATCTTTTCAGGCACTTAGGTATAAGTTGGGGATTTTAGCTTGCAATTCTCTTTTTACTTGTTTTTTTGCATCTTTTAACCATTTTTCTCATGGCTTTGCTTAATTGTCTTATTTGCACCCACCCACAGTGTGCAATTTGATTCCCTAGGCCCTATTGAGATTGATATATCTCTCCACTATCCATATACTATGCATTTGAATTCCATATATCCTTTTTTTTTTAAGGACGAAAGCCAAAAAGTTTATTAATCAGAGAAAAAGTACAAAATTTATATGTCTCATCTAACTGTGTAAGCACAAAAAGATGCCACAGGAGCACAATGTACTTACTCCAGAATAGGAGACTAATGATAAGAATCAATTCGAAGATACTGAATCCAGATGCGTTCCATCATTTCTGATTCAAGAGAGGAACACTCGTAGGCTGTCAATATCTTTTTCTGGGCCACCGTAATAACACCGCTTGCAAATGAATTAATGCCCTGAAAGATGTGGTGTTTGTGACGCTCCCATATCGACCATAGGAGCCAACCAGAACCAAGATGGAATGCCCTTTGTTTAGCTGGAGGCCATGCGTTGGGATAGGATGCCAAGAGGATGCATCGGCAGTCCAATGTACTGTTAAACAAACCTTGTAGCCAGGACCACGCTGGTTGAACCTCAGGACAATCAAAGAGACACCAATAAATTCCCTCGTAAGCAGCGGCAACATTGTTCAGAATGCACCGTTTGAAAGAAAACCTGACTGGGTTGTTGAGATGGACTCTGCCAAGATGTCCTTTACCCGCTCTGCAAAAGCCTTAGCGAAGATCTTATATACGGATGACAATACGGTGATGGGCTGCCAATCTGAAATAGTCTGGGGATCCTTGACCTTGGGGTTGAGTGAGATGGCACCTGTGTTTAGAATTCTATCCAAAGCAGTGGACCACCGAAGTCACAGTCCCCCCCCTCCCCCCCCTCCCCCCCGAGAGAGGTGCTACAAACGCACGCATACACACACACTTTTTTGCCTCTTTATTTAGTGTACGTGTTCAGCAACTGCCATTTTGATGTCACTATCTTGAACTTCCTTTTTCTTATGAAGAACGTGTTTTACTTCATATTATACACTCAAAATATTACAAAGTACTTCCAGAAGTAAGAAATGTCCCTGGAGCATCAATCACTTTTAGATGATCACTCCATATTGGAATTTTAATACGATCAGGCCAATTGGAGATCTGAAAGCAATTATACAACTTCTTACGAATTTCTTGAAGCACCACCTGAGAAGAAAATACGCTTATCATAAAAGACCTTTCTTCGCCTTCGCTTCCATACACTCCATATTAGCCAAGACTTTGCCATGTGGAATGCAATCCTTTTAGAAGCAGTCCACTGATTTGGATAAATACCCAAAAGAAAGTGCTGACTATCCAAAGATACTCCAAAAAGAGAATGCAGCCAGGACCTAAGACTACTCGGCTCGCATTACTGGATATAAACAGTGCTCCAATGTTTCAATGCACCGCTCACACATTGGGCAAAGTGGGCTTACTCCCGGCTTAAAACGATGAACCAGCTTATTAACTCTCAAAGAGCGATGAATCACCTGCCAAAGTAGAGCATTTACCTTTGGAGGATTATATTTAGACCAAACAAGGTTCCAGATGGATTGCCATTGAGAAGGCAAAGTCTGTAAGTGCCATTTTCGAAACAGTGATAAAGTACTTGAGGAGGTAAGCAATCTGTAGCATGAACTTACTAGCTGCTTGCCTTCTTTAATACCTTGAACAAAGTTCCAGCATCTCTTGTCATCCACCTTCTTAATTAGAGGAAGAGCACTTGCTACATAAGCCCATATATTGATATCTTTATCCAACAACCCATATGTCTCCTGAAACTATTGCCAAGGAGCAATGTCAATACTATCTTGAACTTCTTGATTTGTCACATTATGCAAATGTCTATATTGGCATGTTTTGCAAAGTGTGTATATATTGGCACGTTTTACTTAGAAGACTGACTTTGGTCCCCGAGTTTTTTTAATATATTTCACATGGATCTTTGCATCTAGCGCATTTTAACACTTGTTTGACATGCATTTTCTTTAGCTCTTTTGCTTGAATAGTCATAATTAATAAGGGCAAACTTACATTACTGGCATTTTCATTTTGTACGTTCGCAAGGTTCTCGACACGCGAGTCGAGAAAGAGGGCACCACATTCAATTGACAAGTACTTGTTCTGCAGTCTGATCGTCCAGGCCTTGGATATGTTCGCAGTTTGGTTGCTCTGGTTGTTGGCTTCCTCATCTTCCAATTTCTCACTGTCATCCCGACTCTTCAGATCTCTCTTTTTATTTAGAAAATGGTAATGAAGTGCATCCAGATATGACTTGACTGTTTCAACCAGGGCCTTGTTTCCAACTATAGATATTGCCTTCATACCAAATAACATAAGCCCTATTTATAAGGAGTAGTGGTTCAAACTCTGCCCTTTTTATGGGCATTGTTAACCATTGTATGCCTGGCCCTGCCAGAACAACATCATTTCTCTCGGAAACTTTTCTTCCTAAGTCTAACAACCTACATATCCTTATTATGTGAACCCTTTAATTAACAATTTTGGTTTCATATTCACATTCCAATTCACTATTTATTTTCTTATGGAAGCTTGTGCTAATTGTAATCAACAATTTACCTTCATCAAATATATCTTAGACCACCATGTGGTAAGTTTGATAATGCTATTGCATTATATCTTGCTTATTCTTTTTTGAGGCCAGGAAACTCTTTTCCTCCCCCTTTTAGAAAGTTAGTTAATCGAGCAATCCTTTGCTTTTGGAAGTGAATCTTAAACCTATATGCATCCAATTTATACTTAACATAGAACCCATCTATATTCAACATGGATGATATACTTATAAGAGTTTGACCACTCCCTAAACCCTACTTAGAGTTTTGACCAGTCCTTAATCCCTGCTTAGAGTTTCGACCACTTGTTAAACCCTGCTTAGAGTTTTGACTAGTCCCTAAGCCCTGCTTAGAGTTTCAACCACTCTCGAGGCCCTGTTTAGGGTTTCGATTACATTGTTAAGCCCTGCTTAGAGTGTTGCCTCATTGATCTCTTAAAGACCATTGAATTGCAAGTGAGGCATCACTATGCTTCATCCATACATTAATCAATATGGTGTCCATCCATATATATGTTTGATGTTAATATATAGTTCACGCAAAAGTCAAGTAACTTAGTGTAACACGCACTAAGAATTGCCATTGTAAACTCTCAACAACTTATGGAATTACATGGGCCTTGGTTTCTACTACTTCCTAAGTGATGCCACCATGTTTTTCACACATGAACTCTCATTAGAGGTTCTTGCTCTTAATTGCATAGCCTTGCTTTTCTCGCTTTGGCTTAGAGCCTTTCCAAGTCATTTCTTGATCTTGCTCAATAGTACAACCCCTCTGTTTGCTTGCAAGTGTCTTGCATCACATGACGTACATAAGTCAATTGCGACCTAGACTGGTCCATTAGTACTACATATTCTTGGCCTCGTCAAAAGCTTCCCATTGTAGATAACCCCAACTCACACTTGAACTTCATTCAAGAGTTATAGGTGGGGCTTTAATTTCCTAGAACCTGATCATACACTTTCAACCATAGGTATCAAAAAAAAAAAAAAAAAAAAAATTCAATCCCAAGGCACTTTTAAAGGTAAAACTATTCTTATACGGCTTGCCCCTTATTAAGACCAGCCCTCGAAAATGAATAATCATATCAGTGAGGAAATCATAAATAGGATTCAATTATTAGTAAACTTACGAGTTTACCTCCTTTCAGCTTGAATTATGTGCTACAGAAGTCAATATTTCCGTAACTAGTTGTTTTAACACATAATCATTGCTTTTCCAATCTACAACTACAAAGCGTAATATACATCTTACTCCACAAAACAGGGTATTACTACAACAGCTATATGAGCCTAGTTTAAAATCTTACACCTCATACGTTTCACTCCAAAACCCGCTTAAACATACTGAGTAATAAGATGTAAATCCCCTTGGGTACAAGAATTTCACTACTCCAGGTTGTGTATAAAGAGTTAGTTCCTTCAGGACATAGCTCAACTAACATTCTTGTTTACAAGCAAGAGATACTGAGATTTTCTAAGCAACTTCAGTGGTTCAATTTTAACATAAGTAAGGCTTTATGTTGAACCACACAGTCAATCAACAATCAATATTGTAGATCTGTTTGTACATTGATTCTAAACTTGGCATCCTCCTAGAGGCACCCTCTAAAATCAATTTAAGCGGATGCTATAATATTTTATTACATGCCTCCATATGATTCTAGTTGAAGAATCATGCTTCTTGGTTAGCCCAAGTTGCATCACATTAAGCCTCGCTTAAGACAACCTACCAGCTTTACATGGATCATAAAACTTGCAGCTTTTAAAGCGCAAGTAAGTGCTCTTTCCAAAAGAACTCCTTAAAATAGCTAATAAGTTGCTTTGCAATAACCACCTTGTAGTTTCTAGATGATAAGTTCTCGACCTTACCATACTGCAACTTGTATCTAGAGTTGCACTCTATTCTCTAGCTACGTTAGCTAATATATTTGACTACAGTACTTCAAACTCTAGATTCTATAAGTAGAGGTACATCCATAAAGGAGGTTAGTTCCCTCGCTACTGTATAGCAATGAACCTGGTCAACAAGATCACACTACGATTTGCAGAATGCATGTTTAGAATGCGATTATGCGAATCAAAGTAGAAAACAGACCTCGCTACAGTTCGTGTCCATGGAGTTATTTTAGTTTTGGCAGCACTATCCTCCCCATATGTATCCCGAGCACCTCCTTTTACTGTGGCAACGCAGCCATTGCCATTTGCAACTATTTCCGGCTCAGCTTCTTGCAGGAAGAATCGCATGTAGATGGTAAGCTGAAATCCTAAACATCAGTTATTTGCAATCAGATGGTAAGGATCCCCTGTATATCGCAAAGACAGATGCTCAATGAATTTTCTTACCTCATCCAGCCTCAAATCGGTTGTTTCCAATAATATTCCCTTTCGAAATACGAATCTAGGGCAGCTTCTGGAACTAGCAAAGTATTCATGGGCGCCAAAAGCATACTCTACTCCATGTGCCGCAGCGGCAAAGCGCCATTGCCGGATTTGGTATCGCCAATAGCCAAGGGAGCTTCACCAAGGATCTGCCATCGCCATAGCCATTCGAGGGAAAGGAAAAACACAAGGCGCAGGGGAGCTTCATCAAGGATCTGCCATCACCATAGCCATTCGAGGGAAAGGAAAAACACAAGGCGCAGGGAGCTTCACCAAGGATCTGCCATCACCTTAGTCATTCGAGGGAAAGGAAAAACACAAGGCGCAGAGTTAATCTCAGGCAACCAATGAAATTACAGGACTTGGATCGACATCTTAGCAAGTCCGCCAATCTCCACCGTTAATTCTAAGGGCCAATCAGAGAATAGGACGGAGATCAAGATCTAAGCCGTCCATCTTAGCCATTGGTTAAATTATTGCTTGGATACTTATGAAAATGCCCCTAAATTATATGAAAATGCCCCTATATTATGAGAAATTGCCAAATTGCCCCTAATTTGGGGAATGTCAAACTGGATGACGAGCAAAAGCGATGGAGAGGACGAGTTCTAGAATATGTCTGAACGACCTTGCTGCAACAAAAAACGAAGGGATTACTCCATACTCCTCCAATGAATTGACATTATTAAAAATTTATAGCTGAGAAGCGGCACCACTCGTTCATTTAACTTGTAGAGATCGTCAAAAACCTCTATGTGTTGGCATCTTTTTTCAATTGAAACGGACAGCGGACCAATTTCTAAGATCAAGAATTATCATCTACAATGATAATCCTCTTCAAATCTCCATTATGTTTCGATAAAATCCTTGATGCCGCCCTCTGAACAAGTGTTCTTGAACAATCTGGAGGAAATAAATTCACAAGGCCTATTCCACATGACAAACTTCACTTTGGATCTGAATCATACGAATTAATATGGAAGTCGAATAATAACAAATGAAGCTCGTGCACATTTATTTCCTGAAGGCATAAAATGCAAATTTGACCTGGTGTGGAAGTAGACAATCATTAGTCGTTTTGAACATGATCTTGCACAGTATCATCACTTACAGGGACGGTGTTGACGCCAGAAGATGGACCCTTAACACCTTTTGGAAAGTAGTTTGTCTCAAATGTCCTCTCCATATGGTCCTGGCAACGAATGGGCATCTCCCACAATCCATAAATTGGCTCTTCTAATAGACTCAGAACATCGACTTAGGTGGCGTGTTGGAGCCTAGGTGGCATGTTGGAGCCTTGGTGGTATGTTGGAGCCTTGGTGGCATGTTGGAGCCTAGGTGGCATGCTTGAGCCTAGGTGGCATGTTGGAGCCCGCGTGGCATGTTTGAGGCACCTTGGCATTTTAGGTGGCATGTTGTTAGGCTCAAACATGCCAAGGTGGCTCAAATATGCCACGTGTGCTCCAATGTGCAACCTAGGCTCTAACATGCCAAGGTGGCTCCAACATGCCAAGGTGGCTCAAACATGCCATGTGGGCTCCAGCATGCCACCTAGGCTCTAACATGCCAAGGTGGCTCCAACATGCCACCTAGGCTCTAACATGCCAAGGTGGCTCCAACATGCCACCTAGGTTTTGACATGCCAAAGGTGGCTCAAAGATGCCACGTGGGCTCCAACAAGCCACCTAGGCTCTAACATGCCAAGGTGGCTCAAACATGCCAAGTGGGGTCCAACGTGCCACCTAGGCTCTAACATGCCAAGGTGGCTCAAACATGCCACGTGGGCTCCAATATTCCAAGGTGGCTCAAACATGCCTCGTGGGCTTCAACATGCCACCTCGGCTCTAACATGCCACCTAGGCTCCAACATGCCAAGGTGGCTCAAACATGCCACGTGGACTCCAACATGCCAAGGTGGCTCAAACATGCCACCTAAGCTCTAACATGCCATCTAGGCTCAAACATGCCAAGGTGGCTCCAATATGCCACGCAGGCTCCAACATGCCACCTAGGTTCCAACATGCAAAGGTGGCTCAGGCATGCCACCTAGGTTCAAGTGTGCCACCTAGGCACTCCAAGTGGTGACATGGCATGTCAAGTAAGCAAGGCTAAGTTTTGACTAGTCCAAAAATGAAAAGATGTCCATCTTTGGTCTTTTCGTTGAGTGATGTTGGCAAATTTTGGGTGACATGGCTAGATGGTGGTGACGTGGACATGATGACTAGGACTTTATGCAAGAAATATGATAACCTTTGGAATTTTTGGTAGAGGAGTTTGGCAAGGGATAGAATAGAGGGATCTTGAAGAACTTAAAGCGCTGACGCCCTTCCCCAATATCGAACCAGGCCAGGACTTTGCGCGGCTTCCTCACCAGAGGGGAGAGGCTAGAACCCAGGAGACGGACCTCATAAAGGTTGATGAGGCAGCCTTCCCTGCCATCGCTCCTTCGGCGGGCAAATGCCAATGCCCCCTACAGAATCTGCTATTGCAATAAGCTACATTGCACTCACAAATCTACGTCTACATAATTAATTTCACAAACTCTGAACACCTTCTCATTCACATCCAAAATCAATAGACTTTACCTTAGAAAATCTCCATCAAGACTAGCAACAAAAACAACTTTACCATCCTTTATAGCGGCATCTTACCATCCTTTATAGCGGCATCTTCGCAGAAGCCAAGAAGGCCTCCGATCTCGATAATGACAAAGACGATGCCACGAAATAGTGATGTTTCATGCTCGTCACTCGCTTTACAGGTAAAACTCCTCAATTTTTCATCCCTCACCTCTGCGATTTAGATCCTTTAATGCCAGCTAGAAAATGGGCAAGGGGTTTTCTTTGGATCAGAACTGGTCTAATTTTGAGAAACTAGAATCAACATGGTACTTGCAAGGGGGCAGATTCAAGAAATAGAAATGGGAAAGAATAAAAAAACAGAGGAGGCTATGTGGCAGCATAGGAATCGAAGCTACCTTCCTTGCAAGAAAAGTCTCAGACCTATGAGGGCTTCTGATAATCTACGGGTAGCACAAGCTTCACATAATGACACAAGAATTTTTACAAAGTCATTGCGAAATGAACTCGCTTCCAAGACTCTACACCCTCTACCACTGTTCCGATATTTTTCCGTCCTAAACTGTCTGGTTCTTTGCACCCACAGAAGAACAGAAAACAGAGGGTCCGTTTTGTAGAATCCAGTTAGCCGGTTTTCAAATGGATGCCCAAAACATCCACGACCGCCAATTTACACCCTATAGCAAGTTTGGGGCAGTCGTTGGCATATTCCTGGCATATACTAACATATACTTAGAATATGCCATAAACCCACATAGCCAAGGGCTTGCCCCCCTAGGGGCAACTAAAAAAACTTTGTTCAAAAGACTTGGATATTGCAATCTCCATATGAGAACGGAATCAGAAGAATCATTAAAAGCCCCAGTTGTGGATCAAGATTTAAAGGATGAGATTAAATCCATAATTTTTATCCACTTTATCCAAAGGTTGAGACTGATACAATAATTGTAGGTTGATCCACTATTGAAAAATATGATCCATTTTTCTGACTCCACCCCTTACCGGAAAAAAATTCAAGGTTGAAACTCATTCTGTGATGTGGCATGACGTTATCCACCGCCAAGACGTCGCGATGGCTTTGCATGGCGCCACACCTTGTCTTTGCAAATTCTTCTCTCTGTTGAACGCACTAAAATAAAATAGAGACATGCTATAGATGAGAAATGTGGTGGCAATACAAGGAGCAAGGATGCGCTGTGTAATTCCTTTGATAGTCCGTTGTGCTAGATCGCAATCAGACCAGGTACTTCTCTAATTTTCTATTTGTTCCATTCATTCTCCTTGGTGATGAAAATGATTAAAGACTCAAAGATTCTGACTCCTTCAATCATTTGTTTTTGCCTCAGTAATGTGGAAAGACCACACTTCTGTAAAATGTAGAACACTTGACTCAAGAAAACCTTCATATGGCTAAATTCTACGCGTTCTCTAGTAGGAAATAGATTTTGAGGTTCACATTTCCATTCATCAATATATAGACTTCTTATTACAGAAACTATTTAATTTGTGTGCCTTTAACACCACTCCTTCAATTCCTCATTACTTCAGCTGTAGATCTGCTAATTTTTGTGTATTATTTCAGAAACCAGAATTGCCTCCAAGAATCACATCCAATTTAAAAGCAAATCTTAAAATACTTAAGAAGATAAAGGTGTGTTTCGATTCCCATGCTGATTTAGCCCAGTTTTGTGCAACTCAGTCAGATACATCTATGTTTAAAGGAACTAGAAAGGAATGGCCGAAACACACAGAAGCCAGCAACAAGCTACCGGAAGAGGAAGCTCGAGAAGAAGGAATCAGTGAGCGATGGCATTGACATCTCAATAGATATTGACGAGTATGGCCCTAGATTATTATTCTTTTTAGAAAAATAGCCTAAATGCCATATTTAAAAGTTGCAATGTTGTAATTGTAGCACATTAAATCATCAGCATATAGGGGCAACAGCTGTTCTTTCATGTGCTCTATGCTGTCCAGTTGCAAGGTTTCAAATGTTATTTTATTCATATTATGGATATGAGATTGTAAATGCAAGAGCCTTGTTTAAAGCACATAACTATACTGTAAACGTTATTTATAATAATCTATGTGAAAATATAATTACAAGCCGTCCTATCCAAAAGCTTCAAGCCAATAAAGCAGCATTTTATTCTTGTAGAACAAATAAGGATCTCTGGATTGTTGAACCGGTGCTCTTAGTCGATGGATACAACTTGTGTGGCTATTGGCCAAAGCTAAAGAAGCACTTTGCGCGAGGGGATCTTTTAATTGTTCGTGAGAAGCTTATTAATGAGTTGATAACATTCAGTCTTATGAAAGGTACATACAATGGAGTCGCGTACTTTTTGCTCATTCAACTTTGTGAATATGTTAAGATTTAGGTACTATTCAAGAGGTTGCTCTTACATGTTTGTTTCAGTTCTTGCTTAGCCGCTGTTGAAACATGTTTGAATTGACTGTAATTGTTGCAGTAATAAATCATGTTTGGTAGGATACTTACATACATGACTTGTAAGACAAGTTATTCTGCAAAGTACAAAATAACTTTATATTTGTCCTAGCTTTTAAATGCACTTCACACAGGTGTCACTTTGGCTGATGAACGTATATATCATTACTAAAACTATTTTGCAGGTGTAAAAGTTGTCGTTGCATTTGATGCCAAGTACTCAGGGCTACCTAACCATAAAGAGACAATTAACAGGTGCTTGGATTTTTCTCCACATCAGTCTTGTAGTATTATATTCAAACGATGAAATGGATTTATTGTCTTGACTTTTTTAAAATGCACCTAGAGCACATGGGTTCTTTTAAACCAAATCCGCTCAGCTTTGCATCTTGGAAAATTAGTTACCAAATCTTTATCAATCCACAAAACTAATCCTTGCAGAGCCTAATTTGTAATAGTAGTTTATGGTCGAGTGTGAATTTACATTGAAATTCTTCGACGATCAAAATCCATCATAGATCTCCCGGTTTTTAAGCAGCTATTCTTGCTTCAAGTTGCTTGGAAATGTGTTTGGCCTGCTCCAATGCCAGAAAAAGATCTTCCAGCAGCAAATCCTGATGTACATATATGCTGATGCGGATATGGCTTCTAATAATTAGAATAGAAGATGAATAGCAGGTTATCTATCCATGTTATGAGGTGCTCCACAGAAAAAGAGTTTGACGAAGCAAGCCATAACACCAACACAACGTGATGACATGCTTTTAACATGTTGATTTACAGGTTTCTTTTGTAAGAGAGCTTTGAGAATGGCTGTCACACTTGCAGTGCTCGTAAAGATAGGTGGCAGATGGCTTTACAAACCATTTGTGGGCACAACAACAAAAGCAACGTATTTAATTTGAAACCCTTGAGTCTGCAGGGAGAAGGAGGAAAAGAAATTGAGGGAAACAATAGCCATTGTTTCAGCTCAATTAGTGTTAAATCTCAAGTAGTGTTATATCTAAAGTGATGAACACCATGTGTAACATGATGTCACGTCTACCTTTTATGTCACTTGATGACTTGGCACTTTTTGTTGCAGACATGCTGTGGGGCACAGTCAGTCTTCACTTAATTAGTCTTTGTTCATCCCTCTGCCTGCTCCTAGTCTAGTCACCAGCCAGGATTGACCTGCTTTTGTTCCACCTATTTTGTAGCTATCCAAGTGTATTCATATCATGCTACCAACTACTGACTGGCTTTATGCTATTGAGCATTTAATCATGCTACCACTAATGCTAACAAGTAGGGAATAATCTGTTCCTTTCCGTAAGAAGTGCTGGAATTAAATTTTTGCTTGTATACTCATAAAGGAAAAGGTACCTGGCCATTTTGCCTTCTTGGGAAACTTTATTCTCCCTAGTTTGGTTAAACTTAGCCATCAAGCCCCCCCCCCCCAAAACCCGGGTCCCCGGGCGGGCAGAAAGTGGGCAACCAGGGATATGAACGTGAGATAATATGAACAGAGAAATGAGGAGAACAGACCAGAGCATGAACTGTGAAATGGAAAAGATAGGAAATAAAAACAAATTGACATTCCTTACGCAGTCACCAACCTGATCTGCCACAGGTAGTTGCAAAGTCAGCAATGCCAGTGTAAAATGGCATACGAAATTTGATGAAGCAGCAATACCATTCCTTGTCAATGAATATTCAGTTATTGCAATCGGACCTCCTTAATCCTAAGTTTTATGATCTCCATAATCCTGACAGCAAAACGGCCTTTCCTTCCTTAATTGGGAAAAATGAGGTTATGCCTGTCAGTTCTCAGAGGGTTACGTATAATCCTTCTTATGTGGCTTATATCTTGACAGGCATGTCCTTAACCATATTCCGATCAATGCAGTGTTGACGTTATCTATACTGGGGATGCAACTGCAGATTCTTGGATAGAGCGGGAGGTAAAATACTAACTCTTCAGCATACTTGTGCAGATCTAATTACATATTCATTTCGATTTATTCGAATGCCAAACTAAGTATAAAAGTTTGTCTCAGCTTTAGCATTTCAAAAGTAGGTTCCGTTCAGTTTTCCTTCCTGGTTCCCCTGCAACTTTATAGATGTACTGTTATAGCTTATGCCTGTTATAGCTTATGCCTATTTCTAAACCCGTATTTTCACACGTCTGAGCGCCGGGAAAGAATAACTGTGATGCACAACAAAACTATGGGGCAAGATGGTGGTTAAGGAACATTACATTTGGTATTTGATACCTGGTACACTTGGTCTGTGATCTCATGTGACAACTTGATTTGTGTGGCCTCGTGATGCTCAACATAATTTCAGTGGGACCTATGAAAGGCCACTCAATCATAGTAAAGTGCCTGCGTGTCATTCCTCCTAATAACATTATAAGAATGTTGGATGGATTTTTATAAAGACACTTTTCATTCTAAAAGAACTTTATAATGGGGATTTATCCAGCCAAGTAACCAGCATTATAATTCACAAAAAAGCAAGCTTCAACAATTTCGCAAATTTTCTTTTACTAAAGAAATCATAGCCCATGTGCATGCATGCTTAGGACCACCCAACTGTTTATTGAATCTCCTTTACATTGCGAGTAATACTAGATCTCCATAATCTCTAAGAACTTTCTTCTAGTGCAATGCCTCCACTTATGCCAAGTCTACACTTTACTTTTGTCATGATATTTGTATAATAAAATTAAATTTCTTGTACATGTGTTTTGGTATAACTTTTTAAATCCGTGAATAGGCCATGCATGATACATTATCATGATCATGACACATCTATGTGAAATCCGTCCCTTTCACTTATGGTTCCATATGCACTTTATTAGGACCCTCTCAACTGGTCTCCTATGGGTCCGTTACATTCATGCGGTTGTAGAAGACATCTGTGTTTTTCCCATGATGTAACCATGAAAAACAAACGCTTTAAAGCTTTTATACATCAAAACTTGTGAATCACTTGCACACGAATGTGCATTATACAAGGAATGAAGACACCATATTAACGTCACCTATATTTACTATAGTGGCTTAGTTGGCTGTTGCAAATCCTGCAGAAAGTGTGTGAATTTGCTCTTTCTAGGCTAGTCTTAGCAATCTTGGTTCTATGCATCTGCGCATCTATTGTGAGTTGTTGTTTGTTTATATAAAGTGTAATGAGCAGCTCTTTGAATTTTATTTGCATTCAGGTTTATTTGCTGAAAGCCGATGGATGTGAAAACGTTTCAGTAGTTACATCTGATTCTTTACATCGAGATTGTGCAAATGGGGCGGTTAGTGGATTTCTACGCTTGCTATTTCACTTAGTTGGACCAACCAGTTGTATTTCCATTAAGTACAATATGTAGCCTATCTGCATGCTAGGCAAGATGAGGCTTTTATGCGACACGTTTGCTGCAATATGCATGATAGACATGAACATACTATCTATCTGCTCTTTATTTTGCGCTTTAGTATATGCTTCATACTGCATATCTATAACAAGTTTCGACCAACAAGTTTGAAATTATTTATTTTGAGAGAGCATGTTATGGCTTTAAAGCTGTGCCCGTAAAGATATTTATGTCCATTGTTCCTTTCTCAGGGTGCGCGAACATTGAGCTGTAAAATGCTTATTTCTGAGGTGCGTGATTCTAGAAAACATATATTTCATATGCACTTCGTTCGTCTTAATTCACTCTAATGAGTTCCAAGTGCTTTGAATTTAACCCCAGAACTTCCTTGTTCTTATTTCAATTGATTCTTTCTTTCTTTCTTTCTTTTTCTTCCTTATTTTTTGTGTGAGTCAGGCATTATTCATCATTTGGTAGAAAAATAGACGGTTTAAGATAAGACATGAATGACTAAAGAGAATGAAAAGGGGAGATGAATTTCTAGTTGAGACAAAGCTAACTCTGGTACATGATCTGGTTCTGGATGTCCCGTCTTATAAAGCCCTTGTCAATAATGCCGTAGGGTCCATTAACTCAAGTAGTTCCATTAACTTAACTTCTAGCATTATATTAGCTGTCTTTGACTTGATTTTTACACATCATCATGACAGTCAGCTTAGCTGTCCTTGTTGGTCTGGATGCAGATCTTATGCATGGATGACTCAGATTTGTGTTGGACTTGATGCTCTATAATTATTTGGAATTAGCACAAGCGTGGCCTTAGTGGGGGAGTTTGTGACAGGCCTGAGTGACTCAAGAGGATCACAGCGATGTGTTCAAGGGTCTTTCCTGAAACCTCCATAAGAGGATTAGATGGATTTCCAATAAATATTTGGATGATTGATTAGGACAGGGTGGTTAGAAAAAGTTACATTTAGAGACCTGAATGGTATGTGCATATTTTATGCGAGTGTAACAATGGGAAGGAGACATGCTTTTTAATTTTGCATCCCCATTGAGAATCTTTCCACCTATTATTACATATTTTATAAGCTATTTGTCAACATCCACCCTTGATGCTAACATTTAGCATGCAACACCAGACATATTATGCAACATGCATTCAAAATGTTGCAGACATTCAAGATGTACATGGTATCAAGTCAAGTCTACATCATCTGTGCACCTACATACACTTGACGCCCCTCACCCTGGTATCAAGTCAAGTCTACATCATCTGTGCACCCACATACACTTGAAGCCCCTCACCCTAATAGCAGCAGGCCACAAGCATCGAGATGTTGTATGAGAAAGTAGTTTATTCCATTTATGGTAGTATTAGGGAGCCCACATACTGGAATCTCCCCAAGTGCTCTTCCATGGTGCCTAAATCACTTCCATTTATGAAAAAACATCATGAAAACCTGCTGGTAAATGATGAGAACTTTTGCTTTGTTAAATAGAAGATGTGTTGAGCTAAAATGGCACTTCTGCCTTTTCTTTGACTCAAGAAGATTATTCACAGGGAACACATTACTAACGGCATAAAATATTCGAGAAACAGCTTTTCCAACATATCATCTGAAAGGAGGCTCAGAATCAAGGAAATAACTTTTGAATCCAACTTCCTGATTTCTTTTTTAGTCTCTGGCCCTACAAATCTATTGGTCTATTTCATTTTCTAATTCTAAAAGTTGCTTCCTTCTTGATCACAATTCTTTGGAGATGAGTCCAACTCCCCTTTCCATGCTGCCTTCTTATTTCTCCAAGATTGTCGCCAACATTTTTTTTGCTGAAAAGGCAGTCAAAGAAGCCCCATTCTTCTTCAAATCAGCTTTTTGGTACGGCAGAGGAGCAAGGAGGGTCTCCACAGTGGGCTGTAGCAAGAGAAGAGTAGGCAGGTTACCCTTGTACATGAGCAAACTGGTCTCCTTAAATCCGGTCGTTGATGCTGCTAAACTTGGATAACCTCACTCATACAGCTCCTCTCTGAGACCAAAACTCTGGCCTTATTCTTGTTAAGATACATGCATGTAAGCCATATTTATAGAGACGTTAGAATCAGCTTTGTTCTATAAGTACATGTACTCTACATTCATAATGTGAAGTTAGCCGTTCTTTCTTGCTTGCTCTATTGCTCTCTTTCGTTGATTCTTGCTGCCTTTATCCGATTCTTAACATGGTATCAGAGCCCAAGGGGGCAGAAGGCTGGATCAGGAGTGCATAGGAGTTGATAGCGGTCCATTCAGAGGCCAAGATCGGGCTAATTCCCGCTGCAGCCATAGTGCGGCGTAATTTAGGCTCCAGATTTTTTGGCGCCTGAGGCCAAAATCTGTGAGGAGAAGGCCAATCGTGACGCCTGAGGTCCATTGGTTGGACGTGTGATTGTTTATTGAGGCAAAATCGTTTGCCCAATATAGGTTCAAAGACCTTTTTCTGAGACGTTTTTCTTGGCAGTCTAAATTTAGACGGGAGGCTTCCTTTTTGTCGACAAAGATCGTGCATATTTCTTGGTGAAGATGGAGGCCGGGAAGCTTCCTCATAATCGGAATTCCATCCTTACAGGAGAAAATTATGCAGCATGGAAAATCTATTTCGAAGGAGCACTTGGGTTCAATGGTCTGGATGATGTTTTAGACCCAAGTTTCACTGTTAAAAATGAAGCAGCAAAGAAGATCAGCACAAAAGCATTGGGAATGCTCAAGATGAGTCTTGATCCTGCTGTTGGGAATCACATTGCAGGGTTGAAGACTTTCACTGCAGCATGGGATCAGCTTAAATCAGTCTATGAAAATACCAATGATGCCAGGATTTATTACCTAAAGGATGTCATGCATGATAACAAGCTTTCTGATTGCAAAGGCATGCATGACTATCTTGGCAAGATCATGCAGACTCGAGTGGCTTTGGCTGACATGGGTGTGCATTTGGAAGACAAAGACGTTATCCAATCCTTACTTCGTGGGCTTCCATCGACTTTTGATCATGTAGTCACAGCTATTGAGTTAAGTGAGTTAAGGGAGACGCCAATCAAATTAGATCAGTTATCCTCCATTTTATTACAGCAAGATATCAAACTGCAACATCAAAGCAGTAAAGTGGGTGACAGTGCCTTCTACCATCGGGTTCAAAAGAAAGATCCTAAAGTTAAAAGAGGTGATTGTTTCTGCTGTGGAGAGGCAGGGCATTGGCTCAAAGATTGTCCCCATCGCACCTGCTCTAAATGTGGTGGCAAGGGTCACTGGTTCAAAGAATGCTCCAAGATTGAAGAAGCACCTCTTACTGAAATGTCCAAGCTCTCTCTTACTTCTGAACGAAATTTGGTTGCAATTGAAGTTCAAGACTCTTCTCATCAGGAGAATGAAGAGGAGGAGGACGAATATATGTACTAGAAGCTAGGATCTTACATTAGTAAACGTTCCGTTTAAGGGAGGATGTTTTACAGCAGTAGTTTTCTTTTACTATGCAAATATGGCTTAAGAGAGGCTGTTAAGATACATGCATGTAAGCCATATTTGAGCCACATCAAGGATCAGTGACGTGGCATAGTTAGTTAGGATAGAGACATTAGAATCAGCTTTGTTCTATAAGTACATGTACTCTACATTCATAATGTGAAGTTAGCCGTTCTTTCTTGCTTGCTCTATTGCTCTCTTTCGTTGATTCTTGCTGCCTTTATCCGATTCTTAACAATTCTTGCCAGCAAAGGTAACCTCTCGCACTCAGATCGCTTAAAAGATCACAGTAGCAAGCGAAAGAAGCAAACTTAACACCCTCAAAACTTTTGGTGATCATTTTAAAACTCGAGGTGATATATGGTAAGAACCTGAGTGATTAGAAGAGGATTTTGTGCAAATTGGAATTCTGTGCAAATTGAGAGATGGTAAACTTAGATACATGATGTGGACGTCCTACTCTTATATAAAGGCCCATTAACTCCACTGGCACTAACGTGGCTATTAGTTTCTAGCATTAACCTGAAGTCTAGCGTTAATACTTGCATCTAGCTGCGTGCCATCAGGACAATTTTGATTCATAAGCACAGGTCTCAAGTTGCGATTTAATATCTCATATCATTTGGCTTATACAAATAATTTCACTGCTTTTTGTAGTTGTCATTAGTTTTTTGAGCAATTGTTTGTGGTTTGCCAGATCAAAGAAGCAAAGAAGGAATTGGACCTCCTTTTACTTGATGATAAGTATGTGATTTTCACAAAATAGTCTATTTTCAGGCGGAGGAAGTGTGCATGACGTGATATAACTATTTCTGGATGCAGGCCATATTCTGTAGAAGGTAAGCTGTTGGAACACAACGTGGAACAAAAAGTTTATAATTCTTTGCAAGCCCTGAAAAA
Organism: Isoetes taiwanensis; assembly: GCA_021234155.1. NCBI lineage: Eukaryota > Viridiplantae > Streptophyta > Lycopodiopsida > Isoetales > Isoetaceae > Isoetes > Isoetes taiwanensis. The sequence continues at coordinate 11,252,490 of JAJEKV010000037.1, forward strand.
CAAGCTGAAGGAAGAAAGGCCTCGCCGGGATCCACAAATTTGATTTTTGTATTTTTGGATTAATTGTAATATAGTCACCATTTTTATAAAGCATACAAATTCTAGAATGTTTAAGGTTAGAAATTAGAAAAAGACAGCTACTATTACTGCTGTGATCAATGCTGTGCTTCTTCGTCTATGATCTATCTTACATACTAGCAGTACTTGGAAAACGAAAACCATAGAATCATGGAGACATCTGGAATAAGCTGGTGTGCTAAATGAATTATCACTTGGCTCAAATTTCATAAGTCAGCAGATCCAACATGATTCAACTTCAACAAACCTACAAATCCCAAGTGTTTTGCAACTCCTGCTATGCCAATTGCGGAGCATTCAAGCTCTAGCAACCTGGCCTGCTGGACTAAGAAACTATAAGCATGATACTGCAGTGGCACACCAGTAGATTGGGCTATATGTGTTAATCTTTGCCCCAAAGCATGAATGGCCCTTTTTGGAGGCCATACCCAATTCCGAGGAGCTGGCTGCCACAACATGTTGTAAGACTAATTTGTTTCATTTGATTCTGATGCTATATATTCAGTGAGTTCAGATTCATAAAAGCGGCATGCCGTACATGGATATTCATTGATTTGGCAGCAGTATCATATGATGGATATTCATTGATTTGGCAGCAGTATCATATGATTCTCATTTCTGTATTTACTTCATGATTGGCTGCATTGCCAACCGAGCCAACGTAACCGCCTAGTACCGCCTAATGGTAATAGGAGACCTTGAAAAATCTTTATGCTTCCGACAGAGTGTTCGCAATGGGATCTGGAAAAGCTGCCAAAAAACAAAGGCAATGTTATATATGAAGAATATGTTCCATTTTCATATCTCAACATCGTGTGAGGACAGAGGAAGAAGTTGCTTTATATTCAACATGCAGTTCACATAGAGCTTCAAGATTCTTGCCAGGAGGGGCTTCTTCTGTCTCGATTTGTCTTAAAAGCTTTCAAGGAGATCCAATGGCTTTGTATTCTACAAGGTTTTTGCCGTAAATCTGGCAGATAGTGCATAGCCATAGATAGGTGCAAGCATTCAAAATAAAGATTGCGTCATAGCAAGGAAGCTATTTCGCCATAGCTGTTCACATACGTAATTCCACCCAGCGTGGCCTTCCAGGACCTTTGTCCAAAACGGAAGACGCCAGTCAGAGGTGAGAAACCGTGGGCGTGGAGGTACACCCAATGAAGCATATGGAGAGGGAGCCATGCCCGTGGGCGTGGGCCGCTGAGCCTGCTCCCTGAATTTTCGAACAAGATCCGGATCAAGAGCACGGCACCACTGGTCCCAATCTGAAGCAGAGAGCTGAGTAAAGACTGGAGGATTAACCCAACCCGTGGGTGTGGTCTTGCTGTCCAGAAGGGCATGTAGTTGATTGTAGCTGGCCAAGTGCTGCATATAAATTTGGGCAAACTGAAGATCCTCAGAATGGGCTAAATGGTTGCGCACCTGTTCAAGGGTTTCTGCTTGCCACAGAGGTAAATGATGAGCCAGCTCAGGCATGTACTCCTGATTAAGAGTGTGATTCCGATCATGATCTTTGAAATACGGGTTGTTATCTAGTAACAACCAGTGAGCATCATGGTTGCCATTAAAATTGCAATGCGGCGTACCTCGGAATTTGTGCTGTGTATGAGCCAGATAGAAGTCATGGAAGATATACGCCATCGGCTGAACAACGCGGAAGATGATCAAATCAGGATCTTCGCAGTGGATGAGGTCGAAGACTAAGAGGGCACAGAGTAAGCCTTTGTCTTCAACTGAAAGGTCCGGCCAAATCTTGAGAAAATCCACACTGCGTACCTGTTCATCAACCTGGCCGTCTGTCGCGTACCACTTCAGAAGAAAGAGGTGGCGTCTGGCAACCACATAATCCAGGTAACTTGAAGGAGAAGCGAAATCCACAGGAATGTGGAGAGCTATATTAATGTAACCCTCCTGTTTATGTTGTGTGTCTTCAGCAGATTGAACAGCTTCCTGGAGTTGATGGTCGAGGTCACGGATCTGATTCTCTTTTTCAAGGAGGAGATGGGATTGATCGCGGATCCGTTTGTGAGGAAGCGTGCCATGTGAAGAGGATTGCCTAGGAGTATGGAGTCGAAGCGTGGCAATCTCTGCGTCATCAATGATCTTCTGTTTCTTAGCCTCCGTAAGTTGATCCTGGAGGGGCGTGAGCTGACTGGTCAGCGTGGAAAGCTGATCTTCTAAAGAGGTGATTCGAGCATCTCGTTCTGTAAGGTCATGGTCTTGAGTGCTGTAACTTTGAGAAAGCTCTGTATAAAGGGTGTTAAGTTTGGCAAGGTCTTTATCCTTGTCGCCCAGGAGGTTATCCTTGGCCTTGACCTGCTCCAGCAATTCCTGAATGGTGGATGCAACTGAGCCTGTTGATCAGCAAGTAGGCTCGTCTAATCGTGTGCAGTCTTGAGATCCTCACGGGCCCGTAAGAGAGCCTCATGCTTTTCCTGAAGTTTGTCTTCCAGGGACTGAACTTGCGTGTTGGCAACTTGAAGATCCCTGTGAACAACTTCTTGGGATTCTTGTAACTTAAGGACAACGGCTTGAACATCCTGCTGGTATTGATACAGGAGCTGGCGAGGATGTGGAGGTGCTGGGCCCTGTTGTTGCCGTGTTTGTGACATCTGAGAGACATGATGAGAAGTGGAGGGCATGGATACTGTGGAGGAAGAAGAGACAGTGACATGCGTGGCGTTGTGTTGAACATGACCAGGGGAAGAAGGGCGTGAAGTTTCAGCCTGTTGGTTTTGAGGAAGGGAATGAAAGGATTGATGAGTGGATGTATGAGAATTGGAAGGGGACCCAGGGATAGGAAGGCAATGACAGATGAGGGCTTGAAGATGTGCACCCACTGAGGCTTCAAAAGCTTAAGAAGGGGCAGCCCTAATGCGATCCACTTCATGAAGAAGTCTGAAGAACAGCATTTGTGGCCAATCAATATGATGAGGAGAGTGGATGGCCATGATGACAACATTATAGAACTGTTTATTGATATGGGTGTTCTTGATGGAATACCCAAGGAATTTCTGCCATAGAAAAACTTTACAAAAGTGTCGTAGGGCTTGGCAATGTTGGTGAGGCGATGCATGTTGGCTTGATAAGGAACTGCACCATACTCAGTGACATCCTGGTCCTATAAAGCAGCCCAAGATAAAGAAGGTCTTTTAAGAGAAATGTGGAATACCTCAGAAATCAGAGCTTGAGTAAGCAAAATGGTGGTGCCATCGACTGTGGTAGCGTATCCTTCCGTGGTGTTGATGATATGAGCGACAAACTGCTTCAATTGCTCTGGATTGGGTGCAGGGAGTTCGTGTGTGGAGAATTCGTAAAGTCCATGGCGTTCCGCCACTTCACGACTCGGACCAACGAGCGCTTCGCGAAAGGTGGGTGTGGAGAATATCACGGACTCAAAAAGAGCCGGATCCCTTGGAGCAGAAGCCTGAAGTTGAGGAAATTTGGGTGCAGCAGCCATGGCAAAGAGCGTCGGAAAGGAACAGGAAGAACTGTCTTGAGAAGCCGGAGGGCGGAGAGCAGAAGACGAAAACGAGGATGGACAAAAAGGTTTTTAGGGCGCACAAGTGTTTGCGAAGGGGCATGATGAGAATGAAACGGTGATTGATGATGTCAGGTGGCGATAGATGCGAAGGAGTCGATTGAGAGGTAAAAATTCGGCTAAGTCCCCAAGCAGTGTAAGGGAGAAGCGATGAACGGTGGAGATGAGACGTAAATGAACGATCAGATGTGACAGCTGGTGAAGGTACATATATTAATGTCCGACGGACGTGAAAAGAAGGAATGTCATTTAATGATGGCAACTCGAAGTGAGATATCATAAAGAAGAATGTGTTAGACAGGACCTTGGCTAGATATGCGGCGGGAGAAAAGATTCCCAAATTAGTAACAGTCTTGCATTGCTACCACGTCGGCGATTTTTCTGATTGGTCCACGTGGACAGGATTCCCGTCGGTTGGGCTATATAAGACGAGCAGTGGGCGAAGCTGAGACACCCTTGGCGACGATGAGTATGGCAGCGCCTGGTTTGAACGAGAACTGCACAATGCCTAGCAATTGCCAGGAATGGATCACCTGCAAGATGAACTGTCTGGATCTCTGGAAGTGCCACAACCGTGGCATCCCTATGGATGGCTGGTGCAGTGGGATGGCTGAGCATCCCGACCCTCTGACCAATCCCATGGAGGTGGTGGTGCATCTGCGCTGGGATCCGGAGCAGAACTACTACCACATCCTCCGCATCACCTCTGCTCCCAACCCGGAGTAGAGGGGTTTTAATCTTAGGATTTTATAAATAGGGCACTGCCCATAGAGCTCTGCTCATAACAGAAGTAAGTGGGCAATGCTCACATTTTGTAATTTGCCTCTACTATAAATATAAATATGCCGCTTTTAGTCACTATCTGTGGAGTCAGAACTATGTGGTGTATCTTGTGTAGAACTGTCTGTAGCTTCTATATGAAATTGTTTAAGGCGAAAGCCATTAACCAGAGTAGGTAATGGAGTGTCATCCAACTCGGCCAGCTTGAAAACACTGGGTTGAACAACTTGAATAATGTGATAATGACCAAGCCACCTGAACTTTAACTTGCCCGGAAAATTTTTGTAACGAGAATCATAAAGAAGAACCAAATCACCTTCTTTGAATGTTTTTGTCTTAAGATGTTTGTCATGCAAGGATTTCTGCAACTGTTGACCATGAAGAACACGAATGTAAGCATCTCTCCAAAGTTCATCTAACTGTTCCAATTGATAAACCCGTTCCTTGAGTGCAGCAGGTGGATTATGTGCTGTAGCAAGTTGGAAACGGAGAGTCGGAAGAATATATTCAAAGGGCATAAGAGCTTCTTGACCATAAACCAATTTGAAAGGAGTGTGGCCAGTAGTAATTTTGAAACTGGTGTTATAAGCCCAAAGAACAGTAGGCAACTTGTCTTGCCAATCTGTGCGAGAAGCGTCACAAATTTTCTTGAGAACAGTGATGAAAGTTTTGTTGGTACTTTCAGCCAAGCCATTTCCTTGAGGATAGTAAGGTGTACTCTTCCTGTGTTGAATGTGAAGATAGTCCGTCAGCTCCTTGATGGTATGATTAACAAAATGCACGCCACGATCACTAACAAGTTCCGTGGGACAACCAAAACGCGTGATAATGTGCGTGTAGAGAACCTTGGCTGTACTGGCAGCAGTGTTGTCTGGAAGGGCACAAGCTTCCGCCCATTTTGTGGCATAATCGGTGATGACCAGAATGTAGCGGGCACGGGTGTGCCGCGCCGGTGGATCCATGGGCCCTACAAAGTCCATTCCCCATTTGCTGAAGGGAAATGGCGTGGCAACCATCGTCAAGGGAAGAGCGTCACGGGCCGTGGGCTTTCCCACACGCTGACAGACATCACACGTGCGAGCATAAGCATAGGCATCTTTGAAGAGCGTGGGCCAAAAATATCCTGCCAAAAGAATTTTACGTGCCGTGGCGTCACCACTAAAATGACCACCACCAAGCCCGTCATGGGCTTGTCGAACAATGTCAGGCACCTCATGAGGGAGGACACAATGACGAAGGACCATGTCTTTACCGCGTTTGTACAGATGGCCTGCAACCATGGTGTAGTCACGGACCTCTCTGAGAAACTGACAGCGGCGTGAGCGAAGCTTGTCTGGAGAGAGCGTCGGATCAGCTGGAGGAAGAGCACCAGTGAGAAGATATTGCTGAAAGTTGTGAAACCAATGGGGCGTGGCCGTGACCAGGAACAATTGAGCGTCTGGAAAGGCGTCAGAAACACCCGTGGAGGGATTATCCGTGTGGATACGTGAAAGATAATCAGGCACCACATGAGACTTGCCTGCCTTATGGACAATTTCGAAGGGAACGAATTCTTGCAGAAGAAGGACCCAACGAGCAATTCTACCCGTGGGCGTAGCTTTGTTGATTAAATAAAGAAGAGCTTGATGATCAACAAAGAACTTGATCTGGCTGCCCAACAAATAATGACAGAAACGTTGGACACAGAAAACTAAGCCCAAGGCTTCCCTTTCCGTGGCAGAGTAGTTGCGCTCAGCAGGATTGAGTTTCCGGCTGGCATAGCGGATCGGTTTATCCGTGTGTTCATCATAGGCCTGAGAAAGAACAGCACCAATGGCAAAAGCAGAGACATCAACATGAACATGGAAGGGTTTGTCCCATTGAGGAGGAACAAGTACCGGGGCCTGAGTAAGTAACAGCTTCAACTTCTGAAAAGCAGCTTCCGCTTGGGGATTCCAAGCCCAAGTGGATTCATCACCCGTGAGTTTATGAATGGGATCGGCTATAGCTGCAAGTCCAGGAATGAAGGTGGAATAATAATTAACCTTACCCAGGAAGGAACATGTCTCTTTGATATTCGAGGGTGCTTGAGCCTTCAGTACACAACTGATTTTAGCAGGATCCGTGGTGATCCCATCTTTGCTAACCACATGACCCAAAAGAACACCTGAGGTGACGCAGAAAGTGCACTTCTCAGGATTGAGACTAATGCCAGATTCATCACATTTTTGAAAGACAAGCTCTAACTTCTCCAAGTGATCATCCATGGAGCTGTAGGCTGAAAAATCATCTTGAAAGATCTGGAGAAAAGGTTGATCCTTCATAAAGTCTTGAAAGTGCGCTGAAAGGTTGAAGGAGAGTTTGATAAACCAAAAGGGACCACCTTGTAGGCAAAAGTGCCCCACGAGGTGGTGAAGGTAGTTTTGAGTTGATCTTCTTTCTTGATAGAAATTTAATTGTACCCAGAGAAACCATCCATGAAAGAGTACATCTCATGACCAGCAACTTCTTTAAGAACCTGGTCAGTGAAGGGAAGCGGGAAGTGATCACGCTTCGTAGCTTGATTGAGTTTTTTTGTAGTCCATGCAAACGCGGATCTTACCATTGTGTTTGAGAGCAATGACGATGGGGCTCACCCATTCAGAGTGTTTGACCTCATAAATCAGGCCAGCAGCCAAGAGTTTGTCAATTTCGGCCTTGACGCGGTCACGGTAATTTGGGTTGAGCACATCTTGCCGTTGCTAGATTGGGCGTGCATCAGGTTTGGTAGGAATGGTGAGTTCCCCCAACTCTTTTTTGTTACCTCGAAGGTCTTTGTAGCTCCAAGCAAAAATATGTTTGAACTTCTTGAACAGCGTCACAGCGCGTGCTTTATAAGTAAATGGAATATTTGGAGCTAAGCGGACGGGTTGATTGTTACCAATGTCCACGATGTCCACCTCCGGAGTTTGAATATGAGGAACAACCTCCGTGTCCTGAACCTGATGAGCAGGAGGTTGAAGCATGACAGGAGGAGCAGCATTTTGAGTAGTGAAGAAAAGAGGCTGCTGAGTGTCATCAAGCAAGGGTTGCTTCATGACAGCATGAACATGAACAGTCTCCGAAGAAGGTGTTGCGTCAGAAAAATGATCAAGTCGTTGAATGCGATTGCAGGAGGCCAGGTAAGGGTCCAAGAGAGCGGCCACAGCCTGGTCCTGATCCAGCGTCATCTTACCCCAAGGATCAGCATACTCCGAGTAGGAGGAGAGAGGCAGACCTGCAGGTGGAGCTTGAACATGATAAATATTTTGGGCTTCTTCAGAGTCAGTATCGGAGATGGAAGGTTCAGCATTCTCGACAGAGATCAATTTGCCAGTTTCCAAGTCCATAGTGGCATTGAGGTGTCCATCAGTAATGACAAGTTGGTCCGTGGCCCAGTAATGAATACTTTTAGCCTGGCGGAGAAAAGGTCTACCAACCAGCATTTCATAATCACCAGGGTCTTCTCCAGCTTTCCAAACTCCAAATTCCAAAGGGAATTTGAGATCACCAATGCTGATATGGAGAAGAGGAGTGACACCTTAGGGGCGCGTGATATGGCCATTTGCCAACTTGATGTCATAAGGAGCACGGTATAACTGTTTGATTCCCAATTGCTTTCTGAGCTTATCGGTAATAAGATTGAGGCACTACCACCATCAATTTGAACATGATTGATGTGCTGATTGCCCACCGTGGCATGCACCGTGGGTGTTGAGGTCGCAACAGCACGAACCAGAACCGTTGGAAGAGGTAACTGATCTTTGAGAGCCGGACAGAGCTTCAAAATGGTGGCCAGGCTCAAAGGAATCTTGATCTTGGTAAGTTCTTCCTGAAGTTCCAAAGGTCTGTGGTAGAGAAGCTGAAACCTCTTTGAGAAGCTCCACTTCTGCAGCAATATTTGGGTACGGCTGAGAGCGTGTGCTGGTGGAGGATGATGGTGCATCCTGACGCTGCTGAGCTCGAGTAGTGGCATGAACATTTGCCAGTGTGCGACCTTCCACAGCCTGCATGAGTTTAAGAATACTTTATCTCACTTTGGGCATGACGTGAGGCATGAGTTTGTCAAGATCAGGCGCGAAATGAACTTTTTTGTCTTCCTCATGGGGGACCGTCTCAACAGCAAAAGCTGGTTGCGTGTCGTGAGGGATGATGGTCAAGGGGCGTGAAGCCCTTGTCTGACGTGAGACCAGACCAACCCAATTGGACTGCTGGACTGGAGGGTTGAGTGCCTGATAAATCTCCTCTTGAGCTTGTTGATCCATAGGATTTGAGGTAGATGCGGCTTGCTAAGGGCGCTGTTGTTGAGGTGTTGGAACCTGGAAGGTGGACTTGAACTTGGGGAAGTTGAGGACACGCCGTGGTGGTGTGACCCCATTCATGACAATGATAACATTGAGCCTTTGAAGGATCAAAGGGAGGATGGTTGCCTTGTCCTCGTGGCTGCTAAGATTGCTGCGTTTGTTGATACTGCTGAGGTGGTTGAGTTTGATATTGCGGAGGCGGATATGACTGTTGTTGTTGAGGCATGGTCTGGACTTGAAAGACCATTTTATTCCTGAAGGGTGTAGGATGAGAACGGGTGCATTCCTCCGTGGCGTGATTGCACATATTGCACCGTTTACAGTGAGGAGGTCCATTGGAGGAGTTGCATTCATTTGCCAGATGACCTTGATATTTACAAATATGACACCAGATCTGTGAGCGTTATGGATTTGTTTGCTGAGGCTGAACAGAATTCCGTGGAACCATGACGGGGGGCATGAAGGGGAGTTCCGTGAGAGCAACACCTCGAGAAGAAACATTGACCGAGTGATTGACCAATTCAATGGCTTGCTCCAGAGACTTTGGACGCAAGTATTCGGTCATAAGTCGAATGGCAGGAGGAAGGCCCTGCAGAAACCAGACAAGAATCTGGCTTTGCGTGGGGTACTCCTGGAGTTTACTGACAAGAATGTGTAGACGGTCCGCAAAATCCCTGGCTGACTCCGTGGGCTCTTGCTGAAAATCATTGAGTTGCTTGAGAAGAAGTTGATCATCATCTGTGGTGCCATAATGAGAAAGGAATGATGTTTTCATTTCATGCCAACTTTGTTTCCAGTGACTTTTGTTGGCCATTAACCACTGATGAGGGGCGCCTCTGAGCGTGGTCGAAAAGATATGAAATTTGAGTTGTGGTTGCGCATGACCATTCAGAATGGCCAAGGCTTCGAATTCCTCCATGTGGGCTTGAGCACTCTGATCCAGAGGTTTGCCTTTAGTGTTGCCAAAAGTGGGATAAGTCAGCTTCAAATTATGAGTGGGAGATGAAGGCGGAACTTGCGCATAGACAGGTGGATTTGGTGGAGGATATGCAGAAGCATAGAGAGGTGGAACAGCCTGGGACTGAGAGCAAGGGGGTGGGGCTGAAAAACCCGGTGGTCTATAGAAAGTAGCATCAGGTGGGGAAGGGTCATGAGAGCCCTCCTCATTAGGCTTGAGATCAGTGGTTTGGTAAACAGGAAGAGCGTGCTGAAAAGATGGAGAAGACTGAAATTCGTGAACGTGGGGAGGGCCAAAGGACACTTGATGGTAGCACATCCCGACAGGAGGTGAAGAAGGTTGTGACGGCTGAGGGGTGTGACCGGAAGGTATATGAATGTAGGTGCTGTCAGGAGTCTAGAAATAGTGAGGCGTGGGCTGAACATGTGTATGTTGTGGGGATTGAGGTTGAGAGCAATGTCTGCATACAGGGGGAGACCCTGGTCGAGAATGAGCACGAGGGGTAGGCGGTGCCGACTGAGCTCTGGAGCGGACACGACCACCCTCAATGTCATAGGCAGAATCATACATATCCCGAACAGCCTCGCGTCTTTGATGGCGCTCCAATCGAGCCGCCGTTTGACAAAGAAGTTCTTCAGGGGTGAAACCTCTAGCCGACATGATGGGAAGAAAGGAAAAAGAAAGATCAGACCCGGCAGCGGCGACAGTGTTTGGGGTCTGGGTTCGGGAACTCCTGCAAGACAGCCCTCTGTGAGGACCCTTGGATCAAACAGGAGAATCCGGGAGCTATGTCACGCGGGATTTGCAAAAAGAACAAGGGAAAAGAGAAAAGAGAGAACAAAAGAGAACAAAAAGATCACAATAATGAGAACTACTCCTTGATGTCAATGAAGATACATGAGCTCTCGCAATCAAGAGAAAACAGAAGTGAGACAAGACTCAAAACTCATCTAAAAACTCATGTGCTAGCTCTACTCATATATATAGTACAATGGCCTTTGGCCCAATATAGACACTCTGACTGATTTCGGTGCCGACTCCTGGAAGGAGGCCTGATTTGCAGGAATGCTGGCGGTGCCTCTTGAAATGCCTGAAATCACGCTGACGCTGATGCTGGCGGTGACTGCCCGTCACTTGTCTGAGCGCCTCCTCTTGGGAGTAGGCACGGGCTTTGACTGCGTGGTCTGCTGCGGCTTGGTCTTCTGCGGGGCCTTGGACGACTGACCCGTGCCTGACTGCAGATCCTTAGCCTTGACCTGGTCCGTCGTGTGCATGAATAGTCATGTACCAGGATGTACAGGACTAACAGCAATTATTAACTGAACCTAATGATGTTGATATTGAAGGTGTGCAGGCTGAAACTGTACAACCAGAAATTACATATGAGCAACAAGAAGTGAACCAAGGAGAAATACTAAGAAGAAGGAGGAGAACTGAAGCATAGATACTTCGAGAAGGTGCAGCCAATCTTGAGTCATTAGGACGGGATAACATGGGCAGGAGCAAAAGACTTAGAGAAAATGAAGGTGAGGTACTCAGTTTGTTTGAAATCTTGATGCATTTGGATATCTTAGTACCTAAGTCTTATAATGAAGCAATGAATTCTCCTGACTGTAAAGAATGGTGGAAAGCTATGCAAGCTGAAATGCAATCCTTTGATAGAACTAATACTTATGAACTAGTGGATATGCCAAGTGGGAAAAATATTGTTGGTAACAAATGGATTTTCAAAATAAAGATAGAAGCAGATGGGGTAACTCCTAAATTTAAGGCATGCTTGGTAGCTCAAGGCTTTACACAGAAGTATGGTCAGGACTATGAGGAGACTTTTTCTCCACTTGTTAAAATGAACAGTATAAGGATGTTGTTATCAATTGCAAATGCAGCAGACCTAGAGGTGCACCATATGGATGTAAATACAGCGTTTTTAAGTGCAAAATTAGAAGAGGAAATTTACATGAGATTACCACCAGGTTTTGAAGAAAGAGCAGGGAAGGTATGGAAATTAAATAAGGCAGTATATGGTCTTAAGCAGTCTCCAAGAGAGTGGTATAAGTGCGTTGACTCTTTTCTCAAAGAGCAAGGCTTTACTAAATTGCAAAATGATGGAAATCTATATAAATTTCACAGAGGAGCTGAATGGTGTATAATAGCACTTTATGTAGATGATAACATCATGGTGTCAAATGGCATAAATATTTTGGAGCATTGCAAAAGCATTTTGAAAAGTAAATTTAAGATGTCTGATCTTGGTGAGCTAAAGAAATTCCTGGGAATTGAAGTACACAGAGATAGAGCCAATAAGATACTAAATTTGACTCAGCAAGGTCAGATTGAAGGGATGCTTAGCAAGTTTAATATGAATGATTGTAATACTTGCAAAACTCCTATAGTTCCAGGATGTAAGATATCTGCCAGAATGAGCCCCAAAACTGATTCAGAACGAGAAGAAATGATTAATGTACCATATATGTCATTAATTGGCTGCTTATCTTATGTGGCTAACTGCACTAGACCTGATATAGCTTATGTGGTAAATATGTTAAGCAGATACAACAATGATCCAGGGAGGGAGCATTGGATAGCTGCCAAACAGGTCTTAAGGTATTTGAAGGGCACCATGAATCATGGCATTAGTTACTGTTCTAAAAATCTACAATTATTGGCATATTGTGATGCTGACTGGGGAGGAGATCTAGATAGCAGAAAATCTACCTCAGGCTATTTAACGTTTTTAGGGGGAGCTCTAGTTAGTTGGAAGTGCAAAAAGCAGAATGCCAATGCAATGTCTAGTGCTGAAGCTGAATATGCTTCAGCAGTATTAGTCACAAAAGAAGTCATATGGGAAAGAAGACTTTTGATAGAACTTGGCTATAATCAAGACAAGGCAACAGAATTGTACTGTGACAATACAAGTTGTATAGCAATGACAAAGGATCCTGTGTTTCATGAGAGGTCAAAACACATTGAACTGGAGCCGCATTTTATCAGGAAAATAGTAAAGTTGACATATGTAAACACTTTGAAACAGTTAGCAGATCTGCGCACTAAGGCACTGCCAGAGAAAAGGTTTACAGAGCTGAAATGTTTAATCAGATGTTTGGATTATAACATGAAAGGGGAATGTTAGAATAGTTCATGTTATAATTACTTGATCAAGTCCAAGATTGAAGATCATATCATGAGGTAGGGATTTGCTTTGCCTAGGTATTTATTTCTAAGGTGCCCTTTGAACCATTAGACCATGGATTCGATGAAGAAGTTTTTATTAATGGTAAACGGACACCTATTATGGGCCTAAGGAGGAAACTTGGTTCAAACCTTCCTGTTTCAGTTATACAGGATAAGCATGGCTCGATCGGTCCGCCTAAGCGGCCGGATCCAGGGCTTTATCATAAAGAAGAAGTATTGATTTGTTTTATCTGTAAGATTATAGTTGAATGCAGGTGCCGGAGGGATTTCCGACCTAATGCTTGGGTTGTCGGATGCAGGTCAACCAAGCTACAGTAGCTTGGTCAATACCAATGCTACAGTGATTTTACTGTAGCATTTTTAAAGGTTTGAAAGACAATGGTCTATGTTGTGAAGATAAATCAAAAGGGAGAAATTTGCTAGAACTAATTGCTTGTTTCTATTCAATTTAATCTTTGAATAGGTTATTTGCTAGTATCTTTGAGTTTAAAATTCATCAGGAATTACATGGTAAGTGATACCACCATGTTCTCCATACCCAAAACTCTCATTAGAGGTTCTTGTTGTGCGTAGCCTTGCTTTTCATGCTCTGGCTTAGAGCTAACCCAAGTCATTCTCGACTTGGGTTGCTCAATAGCATAATCCCTATGGTTGCATCATATGACTCACCTCAGTCAATTGCAACTTAAATTGATCCATCAGTACTACAGGTTCTTGACCTCGTCAAAAGCTTCCCATTGTATTGACCCCAACTCCTTGAACTTCCTTCAAGATTCCTATGGGGCTTTAATTTCCCAGAATACACTTTCAACCATTTTCAACTTCAAGACACTCTTAAAGGTGAAACTATTCTTATATGGCTTGCCCCTTTCTGAGATCATCTCTCGAAAGTGAATAACTCTTATCAATGGGAAATTCATAGATAGGATCCAATTATTAGGTTTGAATTATGTGCCATATATAAAGTTAATTTCCTTGACTACTTGTTCTAACACATATTCACTGCTTTGCCAATCTATGGCTATAAGGCATAATATACATCTCATAATACCTATACAAGCCCAGCTTATATATTGCGACCCATATGTTTTACCCCAAGCCCCGCTTGAACATACTGGGTAATAAGATGTATTCACAACTCCTAGTTGTATATAGAGTTAGGAATACTCTACTAACATTCTAGTTTCCAAACAAGAGATATTGGGATTTTCTAACCAATCTCAGTAACTTAGTTTTGAACATAGGTAGAGTTTATATGGAACTACATAGTCCAATCAATCATATTGTAGCTTGATTCATCTTTAGCATCTTTCCAGAGTCACCATCTGAAATCAAATTTAACAAATGCTACAATAATCTATTGCATGCATCCATACAATCCTAGTTGAATCGTTTGCTCCTTTATTTATTTTAAGTGCTCTTCCCAGAAGAACCCCCTTATATGACTAACAAGTTACTTTGCAATTACTATCTTGTAGTTTCTACCTGATAAGTTCTCAACCTTATCAGTACTGCAACTTGTATTCTCTAGATGCGTTAGTTAGCATCTCTGGCTATAGTACTTCTAAACTATAGATTCCATGGGTGGAGGTTCGTCTATGAAGGTTATTTTCTTGACACATCAATCGCAAATTGTATATGTTCCTTTGGAATTTTTCAAAGGAATACCTCAAGCTAAGTTAATTTGTTGCCACTTCCTACCTTCCTTCCTTCCTTTATGTAACCAAGATCCTTCTTGGTATTCATAAGAAAGCATATCATACAAGGCATAAAACCTTTAAATCCCTTCAGAATTCCTTCCTAGAATTCAAGGATCTTATTCTCAACACTTACCACGTGTTGTTATTCCCAAGTGTTACTATGTTCCAAGGAACTGGTCAGAACTTCAGGAGTCCTAATAAAAGCTCTGCTTAACGGACCCCAAATCCTCCAAGTAACCAAGTCATAGCATTCATAAGAACTAGTATGAAGTCCGCCACAATATTTCCCAAATATTATGCACTTCTAGTGCAAACCCTAGGTCGTGCACTAATGACTCCTTGAGTCAATAGTAATATATCCGTCACCAATTCCCTATAAGGATTGGTTAAAGGCTAACATGCAGCCTCGTCCCACCCTACCCAGTAGAGTGAGCCAATGATCCCAGATCATGTGGTTATCACGGACAACACATTCGAACATTGGACTTCATTCTCCATTTCTAGTTTCTTCTTACGCCACACTACCCAGTAGTGTGCGTCAATTGGGCATGATCCCAAATTATGACACGCTATGATGCACTCATTGAAAGGGATCTTTGGCGGCCAATAATGCTTTTTGCTAAAGCATAATTTCTCTTAGTTCCTTGAACGTAAAGACACTTTTCAAAAGAATCATCCTGGATATCAAAATTTTAAAAACTCCAAGCTCTAGGGGTCTTATGTTAAGCATATCCACATGCTCCAGGGTATGGCCCATCTCCATGTGGTTCGTCTACGTTCCACTACTGAGCCCCCGACTCCTCATGACGAAACCAACTAACACTCTTGGAGTGCTAGAATTTACAACCTATTTTCCTTTCAGCAAACCCAGTTTGCAAGAATGCAGTAGCTGGTACTGCCAACAAGTGCCCTTGGCCTTGTTAATTACTAGTTCAAATAGTACCAACATGAGCTAAAATCGCTAATAATAAATATTAACTAAGCTAAGTAATAAACCATTAAACCCCCCTTTAAATTTTAATGGTTGATAATGGGAAACACAATCCCTGATTTCTTTAATGGGCTGATAACGGGTCCTGGTTACCTTTAAAAAAAAAATCACAGACTCAAAAATCAGAATCACGAAATCGTGATCCCGAGCCAGCCAGAATCAATCACTTCGGGCTGCTTGATACTCTGATTGCCACGAAATTTGGCAAGTAAGCAGTTCGGCCCCAAACGCTCCTGCTCGTAAATTTTCAGCTCAAACCGAGCTGTTTTGCAAAATCCGTTTTTCTAGGTCCCAAACATGATTTAGCAAGCCCTGCTTGCCCAGAGACTGCTACAACGATTTTACATTGGTTTCTCAGGCCCCAGGAGCCTGAAGAACGATTCTAAGGCCAAACCTTTGCGCTTCGTGGATGCTTTAGAAATTGCTCTCACGAACTCTCTCTGTTCTGCTCTCTTAACTGCTGCGCAACCTCAACCCAGCATCAAATTTAGGCTCTGATACCAATGTAATGGTCCTCGGCTTCACCGAAGCTATTAGGCGCATCAATCCACACCTACCACCTATAATCCCTGATTCCCCCACGGTGTTTCAGTCTTCTCTTGAAGACTTAGATTGATGCTGGTAATCACAGGTTTGCTCAATAATAGCTACCCAATAGCTATGACTTACAGTATGCTGCCCCTTTGGAAAATATGGCTCTTATATATATATATAGCATGAAACATGGATCTGAAGGGCTTCCCTTGAAGCCCAAAGGCCGATTTGGCAGATCTATCTGCCTCCCTAGCTTCTAGATCCCTCCTGGGGTCTGTTCAATGCTCCTAAGGGCAAATCTGGAAGGCTGCCTGCGCCACAGCCCAGCCCCTTGGCTGTTGGCTTGCCCACTCAATCGAGTCATGCCACATCATCCCTTATTAAAGGATTTATTTCCATAGCTAAGGATTTATTTTAGTTTATCTTGCCCCCCATGTGTTTTAACATGTTCATAACAAGTTTCCTCTATAGATAAATAAAATATTTTAATGTTTACGTATACAAAAAACACAATCTACATGTCTTTGTTATAACGTGAAAGGCAGTTAGAAAATATTCTCTTGCTGTAAAATTCATGCAAAGATTCTCGGAATGCTAGATAAAGCTTCGAAATGAAGGGTAGAAGTTCTGAAATAGCAAGTAAATCAGTGAATCAAGTAATAATCTGGTGTTACAACAACGAGAGAAGTTCGTTGCACAGACCAAGTAATTTTCATGTCATGCCTGGGTTAGAAAGTGGCCACGTGGCACATCGTCATTGACCAAAAAAGGCAGAATATTTCCTAAAATGACTTGTAGGGAGATCACCAAGGGCCATAGAGTATGGTTTCCATATCTCGCGCACTTAAGAGCAGATCATAAAAATGGAGATACGGCCAAACTCAGAATTGTTTAAAAATGGATTTTTTGGATTCCTAACCTCTTTGCGTTTCACATCAACCCAAAATCGTCAGATTCTGACATACCTGCAAAAAGTTAGAGTAGGCCCTTCGTGGGAGGGGTCTCCTTCTATCGCGCAGGGGGTCTCCATCCTCTTCTTCAAAGCTTTTCAAGGAGATTTAAGAAACAAACGTGGCAAATTTTTACATCCCCCAAAAGCCCTTCAAAATAGCTTTCACACGCACGTGTTCATGTCCTAAACAGAGATGGGAAAGAGAAATTATAACACTTTTATTCCGGACCCATCCATCGCGCACTTGCACCCATAAATTATGGTAGTTAGGTCCTCTTATAGTGTAAACAAATCTTGTCCATTGACTTTTTATCTTAACGGTCTACAAAATATGTTACAAGGGAGGGGGGTGAGCGGTAAAGGGTGCGACGCAACCCCACCCTAGGACTGTGCTTTATTATTGTTTGTTGACCAAGGGCTTCCTCGTAAATTTTTGAATTCTCGTAATTTTTTGAACTTATAGGATTGTAAGGCCTAGTTTAAAATTGGGCCAATGGTTGGCTATTATACATTGCCGTGGATAAAGGGCCTTATCGAGCTGTTGAAGAATGCGGAAGCGGGATTAGTGCAATGGATATGGTTGGGAGCGGAGCTGCTCGGTTATGGCTATCCGGCGGATTTGGGCAAAGCTCCAATCTCCTTTCAGATAAAAGTTCTTTGGACTCCCAGTTTTCGCGCATTCAACTTAAAGTTAAACATGTTTCTACATCCACTCATTTCAAACGAACTGAAGAGCATGCAATTCAATGTGGAAATCCTGTCGATGAGGTAGCAGATTTGAAATCCATTGCTTCTAATTCTTCTTCTCTACCGGAATATGCATCTCAAAGTCAGTGTGAGCTAGAAATGCTGTATGCGAGACATATTGTAAGTCCACCAGAATGTGTAATTGAAAGCCAGACAAGCACTTCTAGTGAAGTTTGTAATGTGGAGTTTGCAAAGGCTTCAGGGTCGTTTAGCAGAAATGGAGAAGAAAGAAAGATCGTGAAAATGGCTTGGGAAATGTTAGTCCGTTGGTCTAGGTCATGGCGCTCATTAAATTCTCGAACAACGACGACTACCCTTCAACAGACCAAGAAGGTACTTTTTACGTCATGAAACTTATTAGCAGTAGGCTCTTACATGCGTGCAAATTGGGCTTATTCAGGTGGCCATATTGGGAGGAGGTTCGTTCGGTACTGCAATGGCAGTGTTGCTTGCAAGGAACAAAGCGGATATGGAGATCAATATCCTCGTAAGGGACAGCTCCATTTGTCACTCCATCAACATGGGACATGTCAATCTGTAAGTTTCACTTCCACATGCCATTGCAACCCCACCACATTTTTGTGTGTCCGTTTGGCAGTGCAAATTCCACTGATTTGCTGAGGGTACCTAACCTTGATTTCCAAACTTTCCAGGAAGTATTTCCCACAACATAAGCTGCCAAGTAACATCGTTGCGACAAGTGATGCAAAAGAAGCATTAAAAGATGCACAATTCTGCATACATGCAATTCCTGTGCAGGTGCCCATTCAACAATTTTAAAAGCGGCATATTTTAAGATTATGGTACACTTGTCATGATGATACAATTGTGCACTTATTATCTTCATGTGCCTACATCTGAGATCAAACACGTTTTTGGACAGGCCAGTGCTGCTTATCTTGAAAGCATAGGAGAGCATGTTCCTCCCACTTTACCAATCTTTTCTGTCAGTAAAGGGCTAGAGATTTCTTCTTTGGAAATGATGTCGCAAATAATTCCAAGAGCACTTGGCAATCCGCGTCAGCCTGTGGTTGTCATATCTGGGCCTTCATTCTCAATAGAGATCATGGATCAATTGCCAACAGGTCAGTTGTTTATCATATTCACATTCACATTCACGTGACATTCCTATGCTATATTGAGAGTGTTACAACATGTGTTATTTCCTTAACCAAGAACTCCCACTTGCTGCAGCCCTAGTAGCTGCTTCAAAGGATAAGGAGCTAGCAAGAGCTGCCCAAGATCTTCTTGCATCACATTATCTCAGAGTAAATACATCCAGGTAATGATTTCTTGATAGGCCAGTCTTACAAGCATAAATAATCGGTATACTCTATTAAAATACGGCTCTAATAAGTGCAGTGACGTTGTTGGCGTAGAAATGGCCGGAGCTCTCAAGAATGTGCTTGCCATAGCAGCAGGGATTGTAGAAGGCATGCAACTAGGCAATAACTGTATGGCAGCATTAGTATCCCAAGGATGTGCAGAGATCAGATGGCTTGCAGAAAAGGTACTTAAATTAGTGCAAACATACTCAACATATCATCTCAGAAGCTGAGATCTCACTAAACTTAGCTGACGTGATGTCCTATTTATCTAGATGGGAGCTAAGCCTGCAACACTTGGTGGACTGTCAGGGACTGGGGATATAATGTTGACCTGCTTTGTGAGTCTTTCCCGTAATAGATCTCTAGGTGTTAGGCTTGGATCAGGAGAAAAACTTGAAACAATATTGTCAAGCATGAATCAGGTAAGAGATTGTACTACATAATGTAGATTGTAATATATAGATACAGAAGTGCACAAAAGCATCTTGTTCGTTCCATTGCGTTGCTTGGTATGGCTGCAAAACTGCATTCGAATAGCAGTTCATTGCTATTCTGATATGACGCTAAACACCATTCTATTTTTTGTTTACAAAAGACATGATAATCAGAAAAGAATGGTATGCTTCAGTTTATTCTCTCCTCATCATATCATTACTTTACAGATGATTAATAGTGCCTAAATGTCCATTCATTTAGCACCCCTTTCTGCCTTTCATATTATGAGGAAGGCTTAACATGATAACCTTAAAAAGGATCCTATAGCATTTGCAGGAAGATTAAATGTTGCAAGAGCTTCTTGCAAGTCATAATTCGTTGTGGGTTAACTTTGGCCATTGATATGGAATTGGCGTTGGGAAGCATCAGTCACAAAATCAGTTGCTGTGTCAGGGGACTACATGACTATCTATTATATTGTTTCGTTCTTTACAAATTATTATGAGCGCTTCAAACCAGAAGTACACACGAAAAGAGAAATCTGCCTCGTATTGTAGAGATAATTAATATATAGTATAACTTCAGAGATGATATAGAATAGGTAGAATATTTACCTAGAGCTAATTATAGTCTAATAGAGGCTCTCGGGCACTTCCACTAGGTAGCTGAAGGTGTGGCTACGGCAGGAGCAGTAATTGCATTGGCAAAGAAGTACCGTGTTAAGATGCCAGTGCTCACAGCAGTTGCACGTATCCTGGACAATGAGCTAACGCCAAGGAAGGCCGTTTTCGAGCTTATGAGTCTTCCTCAGGTATATCCGTTTTAGTTTCTGTTTTTTCGATAGACAGCGAAAATGGAATATGATGATGAAATTGCGCATGCAGGTAGAGGAAGTATAGGTTACATCTTCGGGATATAGGTTTCTGTCATGATCTAGAATGCAAATGACATAACAGGCGAACATGAATTCATCCGGTTCTTCTCCTTCCAATTGATTATTTTTTAAGCGATGCTCCACTAGTTTTGGTCTGGTGGTTCGCCATTAAGTTTGCACAATAAGCTTGCATAATTCGTTTCTATTGCGGAGGGTATCCTCGCAATGGTTAGGACTATGATTTCGGTATTGTATTATATTCAAAATGATATTTTTGGGCAATGGTTGGGACTATGATTCCGGTATTGTATTGTATTGTATTCAAAATGATATTTTTGGGCAATGGTTGGGACTATGATTCCGGTATTGTATTGTATTCAAAATGATATTTTTGTGCATGTTTCAGCTACTTGTTTGGTGTGGCAAATTTCTATTTTAATGTTTTGTATGTGGGCTATTTCATAATGGTGTGAGAAAGGAAACTTATCAGGCTGTTTTAGAAATTCTGGTGTGCCCATGTTGTCGGCTTGAGCTATTCTTGCAGGCCCTAGATTTACCGCCTATGTCACATGCCGGATCATGATGCGCCCATATTACATGCCTTACATTTCAGGCTTTAGGTTTCTTGAGCCCGGCTTGTGAAGCTGAAGCCACGAAGGCCCTATCTACTTACTTAAAATGTTTTTGGGGGTGTGTGTCCTCTTTTTTCCGGCCGCCTGTAGACATCAAAATCCGGCTAAAAAGCGAAATTTTGGGATCTTAAAAATTCGGCATATAAAATTTTAGGGCAAGGATTGATAGACTAACATACGTTTTTTCCTGGGCTAATTTAACGGATGGAATAATTTTTTGGTAGCCGGGATGCCGCCTCCTTCCTTTATTTCTTCAAAACGCTTTCAGAACTTGCTTTCCGGCATTGCTTTGGCGCCCACATAGCAGGCTAGAGCTGCTTCAGGTACAATTTTTTCCACTCTCCTCCATTCCGTCTGCTCCTCCATTCCATCTCAACTGCTAATCGGATAGCGGGCTAGAGCTTCATATTTAACATCTAGGTAGATAGTTGTTTCATTTAGTTTTTAGGTCTGGTCATTTCCGATTGTTTAGATAGACGTTTGATGCATGATTCCTTGATGCATAAAGATATCGCATATTCCAAATAGCTATCAGGACCCTTCGCAAATTTCTAAACCCTTTGCAAGCAGAATTGCATACTTTTCATTCTGTAGACTTTGCAAATCGGCCTGTTCTTGGCAGACTTGACACTTCGCATTCTGTAGACTTTGCAAATCGGCTTGTTCTTGGCAGACTTGACACTTTACATTCTGTAGACTTCCGTACATGCCGTAGACCATAAAGTCTAAATGAAATTGATGATGTGCCCTATGCAAAATAATTTCATGGCCTATTTTTTACAGCTCAAACAGATTGTACTGATCATGGCATAGAAGCTACTCATTGCAAATAATCTGAAAGTCGTCCAAGGTAATCATTTATCATGTTTTTTCAGTCTTCATGTAAGTAAAGTCATTGCTCTTTTTACACAAACCATGAACCATGCATGAAAATGGAAACCAAAACATGAATGCATCATCAGGGTGCATCATTTGATCACTGGCTTGGGTCAGGCATGATTGGTAACCCGTGCTATTGTGTTCAAATTCAATGCCATTTATATTGATGCGTATGCACTGTTTTCAAGATGTGCAGCATGTTCGTGTAGAAAGGACCTCTAAGCATTGATGCAAAAATTCTCTTAGGTAAGACCTCATGTCTATACAAAGAGATAAAATTGCACAATTCTATTATGTAACATGCTTTAGGACCATGCACACTATCCTACTTAATATCATCATGCTTAAAACCATGTGTGCATCTATTACATTTATCATTTTTGCAGCTGCTTTGATATATGGTTTTTATTCATAATGCCATTGACTAAAACTGCATATTTTAGCATCAATCACCATCCACCATAATGATATTCATATTGCAGGACATGTCCTCCTGACTGATGTTTTGGCAGCCATTTTTGGTAAGGATCTAATCATTTTAGCATGTTTTTTCATCTTTATCTTCTTTTTCTGCCTTAATTGCCTGAAAGTGCCATGTTTCTAAGCTTTTTAAGCTTAAATACGAATAGGGCAGAGCTCAGAAAATCTCCAGCACAGAAGTGGAAATGGATGGAACAGGGATCAGGATATCAAATGCCAAGGTATGTTGCATGATTAACACTATCTCAACTACAACAATATTTTTCTCCTTCCAATCAGCGATATCAGTAGAAGCCTTGAGCTGACCTTTGTGGTGAAGCAAGGCCTGACATTCTGAACGTAAACATTGTGTTGCATTGTTGATATGAACATTGTGTTGCATTGCTGATGTGGCAACCTCTGTTTTGCAGGTGTGACAGGAAACTTAGAAGTTAGCATCTATGGGAAAGATCTCTGTTCTCACATTATTTAAAGTACAGAAGTTTATCTTTTATGTTTTCATCCAATATGAATCGGGTGCATTTATTGCAAGTAATCTTTTGCAAATCCTCAAAGAATGAGGATATCTATCAATGAGGATCAAGCTGTTGCAAAGGCATTTCATTTTGAGTAGGTCCTACAGGCATAAAGCTTGGAAAAATATTTCATTGCATCTGCTTTAATTGTGATTCATGTTTTTTTGTGTTTGCCTTAGATATTCTACATTCGCAACATTGTCCTTTAAAAACATTGTAAGCAGCACTCAGGTTGCTTTTATCTTATTCTACATCGCATGATCAATGCATGTTTAAGTGTTGTCTATATATTAAAGAAAATTGTCTGCAAGGTGTCTATATATTAAGAAAAATAGCTTGCAATTTGCAGAAAGGATGCCATGAGTAAAATAGATTCATTGGCATTTTTCTCTCTAGAATAGAATAGAATATGATTTATCGTCCACGGAGACCAACTGGCCTATGGGACCCAAGTACAAAGAGAGAGAGCAAAGGTATTACTACCGAGGATTAAAAACCCCCTAGAAGGGGTTTTGGGGAAAAACCTTAGTAGCAATAAGGATGCCGACATACCGCACAGTTTATATACATAATCACAAGTGCGGTGAGGTTAATGCCGGACGGGGGCATAATCGAAGTCCGCGTATCCATTACCTCCCGGAGGTAATGATCCCAACAAGCCCTACCGAGGGCGCGTGCTCAAAAGAGCTCATGCGAGGGCCCCGATGGGGCACAACTAACCGAGCATACCGAGCCGGATATGCTCGTGACGTACGGACATGCCCGGAGGGCGTGACTTTCATCCTCAATGGCCCTATTGACAAAGATCGACGGACTCTGTCCTCACGCGGCCCCGAATCCACCTCTCTGCCTCAATGCGGAGGTGGTGTGCACCGTATGAATGGAAGCAATCACCCGCGCTTTTTCATGGGTAGATGGGTGCGCTGGTGTAGTGGTGTGGGCCCCTCGTGAGCATGGGATTAACCGTCATTGCCGATAATTTGCCACCTTGACATGTAGCGGGGCCTCTCGCGATCCCAAAGCTTGGCCATGAAGCAAGCATCCAAGGCACTTGCTTCAAGGCGTGGCGTTCTTCCTTCGGTGTATGCACCGGGTCCACATATGTGCCCTCGCACATTCCATCGCGAGAACCACCGGGCTTGCTTGTCTTTCCAAAGAGGCTTTGAGTCATTGCGGGCCCATCGCCACCGCCAAAGCAAGGTTGGGCAGCCGGGCTTCATCCATAGCCACCACCTTACGGAAGTAAATATTGACGCGTTCAGTAGCAGACCCTCTCAGAATGGAAGGAAGCATGTCTCCCGGAGCAAGATCCGATATGGGACCGTGGATTTCACTCCCGGTGCCCGGGCCAAGAAGGCCTTTCAGACTGCTCTAGATCGTTTCAAGTGGTGAGGGATATCAATCGGCCCCCCACACCACGCCCCATAGAGGAGGACGGGGTTCAACCAAGGCCCACGAACAAGTGTGCTCGATGACCCCATGCATACCGCCTTGTGATGTTGTTTTGCATTGCATCTGTGGCTTTCCGCACCGCAAAGGACCGTGAAACGATGGATGCATCCCGGTGTGTGGTAGTAGAAAACTCAATGCCCAAATACTTATAAGACCGAGCCACCTCCACTACCCGCCCCTAGTAAGGGAATGGGGAAGACGTGGTGCTTAGGGATGATGGGACCATCAACACCCTCGTCTTGGCAAGTTAACTCTCATGCCGCTGAATTGGCGTAAAGTGTCCAAAGCATCCGGTGGCGTTGCATGTCCCTCCGGGGTATATGCGAAGCAGGTCAACATCATCCGCATATATGAGTTGTCGGATTATATGGTGTATCAACGCCCCCCAGGTGCTTCGCCTAGCCATTCTTCTAGCTGGTCAATGTACGCCGAAGAGCTGCCGGGGATAGAGGGCAGCCCCGGGCGCACCCCAATGCTACTAACAACGGGCTCCCCGACGGTGTGAGACTAACCGGAGCAAGCCTCGTGATAGTCCAGATATAGAATTCGCGCAAGTCGACGGGTCCCCCTACCGCCTCAATCTGTCCCACAACTTATCCCGAGGCACCGTGTCAAAAGCCTTTGCGAAATCCACAAAGCAACGATCTGAGGGTTTCGGGCGCTGATTCCGGCTATCCTCTATGAGTGTTCGCAGAGTGAAGATATGGTCAATAGTAGAATGCCAAGGGCGGAAGCCCGTTTGCGTGAGAGCCCGCGACTTCTCCATCCCTCGCCCAAAGTGTCGGGCCGCCGCCAAGAATCCCCCAGACAACTTGGCAAAGACGTAACCCGACCATAATGGTACGATAGTTGGTCAATGTGGAGGTCCCCCGCTTTGTATATGGGCACAACTCTACCGGTAGTCCAAAGGCGGGGAAGCCTTCTTGCAATGCCTTGTTGAAGAGTCTCGGAGAACCGGCACCATTGGGGCCCGCCCACTTGAGAAGCTCGCCGCATATCATCCAAATCTGGCCGCCTTCCGATTAGCGAGGCGTTGCAGGCCCATTATGACATCCCCTTCAGTAATGACCAGTGCTAGGCCTGTCTGCGGAGGTACTGCTGCCCGGCTTCCCATTGGGTCATAGAGCTGCTGCAAGTATCTCACCCATTGTTCCGGGGTAATATTTCCTGGGCATGAAAAGATGTTGTGCAAATTTTACATCCAACGAGATAGCTTGCATGAGAACCTTTTACTGGAACATGAAGTCCTCGGAGCGCACAACCTTTGCATATAACATGCTAGATCTTTGCTCTGAAAATGGTGTTGTTGAATAACAAACAGGTGTGCGTGAAAGCATGGCATAATGATAGTAACCAAAATAAGAACATCATAAAAGCAAATCATCATCCCGGAACAACAAACCATTGATGAAGTCAACTGCACATTGAAGGTCTCCCATGAAGGGGCAAATAGGTAATCCCTTGTAGGAATTACAAGATGTTTAATGCTTTGGTTCTACATTCCAACTTGTGTCAGCCAGATGTAGAATACTCAAATGTGATATGCCGCAAGACTACCTTATATAGTGATGTGTGCATCAAAGTTTCATAGGACTCATTCAAAGTTACTACAGCTTTTACGCCAAGACTTCTTAAGTGAGGCACATCCCTAGGAAATGGCACTGCACTGAGCAACAAAAGCTGCACAACAAAGGCCATAACAATTAGGTTAATCTAAAATAATTAGTTGCAAGTGTATACTCGTAACCTCTAACGTTCATATATTTTCAGAGACAAAATCCTGATCTGTTTAAATCTGCCCTTGCACTTTAGCATTCAAAATAATGAGAGTAACTAGACCATGAGACATGCAAAGAAGCACTTGTGTTGTTAGGGTTTTCAAAGAATTTGCGTAAGTACAAAAACTTGCAATAATCATACCAAAACAAGATTCTTGTGGACAAAAGACAAACCTGGTCTATTTCATCCCACCAATGAAACTCTGCTTCAAGCTTATTCCGAACGATATTATACAGTAAAGTTGGATAAAACAGTGCTCTAGCTCCAGCACCAATAAACACTCGTTTTGGCTCCTGTTTAGAAATTTTTGAGACTAGAAACGCAAAGTCATCTGCCTTCTTGAAACAGTCCTTTGTTTTCTCTTCCACCAAGCAAACCACTTTGTGATCTTGCACCTCTTCTCAATAGACATATCAAGAATGTTCTTATAGGCCTGTAAAGCCAAAATAATGCATCAAGATCCAGTAATAATGGGCTAATTGTCAAAGCTCAGCTAACCACACTCCTAGGTTCAAATCAAAGCCCCTTCAAAATCACAATGCTCAACATCCATGGGGCCTATTGTAGTCAAATCCCCAGCCAGATCTTCAAGATCTGACCTCCCAAGAAGGTCAGTAAAACAATGATAGTGATCCAGCATTGGTGTGAGTCCATAACATGCAGATATAGAAAGAAAATAATAGCACCCAGCATCCGGAAGCCCTGCATCACTACATGCACATATGATAGCTACAAATGTGAACTCATTTGGATTCATGCCTTTGTAGTGCATGTGTTGGAATAAATGGATAGCATCCATACAATGCCCATGCTCAGCATATACAGATATCAAAGAAGTCCAAGGATAAAATACTTGGTTGATGCACTCTATCAAAAACAACAGACAAGGACTCTAAACTTCCATTGTTGCTATACATCTTAATTACAGATGTCTAGACTATATCATCATGCTCCACACCACCTTTGATATCATTTGCATCAACTAGCTTGCCTTCACTTAGGCATCCTAGATTGGCACAAGCTTCAAGGGCACTTAGAACAGTAGCCTTGTCTGGTCTTAGAACTTCAAGCTCCATTTGCTTAAATAGGTGGATAGCCTCATTAGCATAATTGTATTTTTCATATAAGGTAATCACTGTAGTCCAACAAACGACATCTGGCTCCACTATTCTACTATACACGGTTTCTATATCTGAAAAACTCCCACCTTTTCCATACATATTGATGAGAGTTGTCCCAACCAGAGCATCCGATGCCAAATGGCTTCTGAGCATGGAGTAATTTACCTTTTGCAAGGCCTCCAGAGCCAGCACAAGCTTCCAGCATGCCAGTCAACACACAACTATATCTGATTTCTTCTCTTCCATTTGGATTTGGCAGAAGAGTTGGAGTGCATTATCATCAGGTCCATGCTGAGCATATATACCTAACATTGCCCCCCAAGAAATCATGTCTCGTCTTTGTATCTTGGAGAAAACTCTCTTTGCATCTTCCAAGCGTTAAAACTTTCCATAAGCATTGATCAGGAAAGTTCCAACTATAGCTTCAGCTTCCAATCCACTTGCAATTATGTGCGCATGAATTGCCTTGATCGCTGAACAAGAACATGCATTAAGAATTATGCTAAAGGTGTACTTATCTGGTTCCAACTACATTTGCTGGAAAAACTGAAGTGCACCTCGTTCGTTCCCTTCTTGACAATACGCTAAAAGCATGGATGTCCAAGAAACACTACAACGGAAAAAGGTATTTTTCGTCGGGGGTAGAAGCATGAAAGGGTGATTGAATTTTTTTGTATATTGACGTAAAAATTTGAACTGGGTTAAAGTGTTTGTAATGTACATTTTGAATTTTACATGGAGTTGCCTATCATTAATAAAGGCGGTTGATGTACAATATTCTCCGTAATTATACCAAATCCTCCCGAAATCTTGTACTCTATCAATAAAATCTAAATATCTTGCCTGCGAAAAAAAAAAAATGGCGCACATTTTGAACTTTCCTCAATCGATCAAACATGGCTCCGGATTCTACCTCAACGAAAACTTGGCCCGAATCGATTATAGCTGCTCCTAAATCGAATGCATTTCAAGAAACAAATGTATCTTGAAGAAATTGAAATCCCTTTCCTTCAAGCAGCAAGCCTTGGGCATTAATAATAGTATTTGTATAATGAGAAAGGGAGAATTACAACCAAACGTAAATCGTAGTGAAATATGCTTGATTGAGCTTTCAAAAGCTTGAAAGTATTAAGGAATATCTGAGAAATAATAAGAAAATGGATTGTCCGGATCTTTAAGAACTCCAATTCAACCTTTTGAGCCATTTGGCAAGCATACAGATTGCATCAAATTTCATAGAAAAAGTAAGTCTACAGATCTAGCATGCAAGAAAGGGCCATCTTACCTCTGGCAACACGTGGAACCACCATTCCGACACCCACTCCTCTCAAATCTCTACATTCTGACGACGTTTCTCGCTGGAGCTGTGCACACACAAAGCATGTCTGCGTTAAATGTGGCCACAGTTAGACGTCGAAAATGGCCATGTTTCGCGTTAAAAATGTAGTCCCCTCCATTCAAGATGGAGCCGACCCAGTACCTTGATCAAGCAAAGGGGAGTGCCCACAATCAGACATCAGATCAGAGCATCTAAAAATATATTTCTATTATAGCATTGGGCATGATTTGCAAATATTTGAAGCTAAAATATATGCACCAGTAAAAATGTCAATAAATGATTATCACATTTGTGGCGGTGTATATGCAACAAGAGGATTGGAAGATTAGATATTGGGGCTACAACTATGGTCACAATAGTTAGCATTTGCGGCATATATCCAACAAGATACTAGATATTTGGGCTACAACTATATTCACCTATGGTCGTAATACTATGATCTTAGTATGAACTGCCATTTGCCAATTTTACAATGCATTTATACTATGATCTTATTATGAACTACCATTTGCCAATTTTACAATGCATTTTGTCACAAAGGAGCGTCGAAAAGCCAGTTTGTAAAGATCACCAAAGAAACGTCCCAATCGTACATTATGAACTATTCGACACTTTCATAGTTATGAGTTTTGACTAGAGTTAGCTAATTTACTTAAATTGAAAGTGTCAACTCGCATTTTCATCAAAATAGAAATAAGATATTCCAACATTCTAAGTATTCGCAAAGCCTAATGTTTGAATCATACATGGAGAAATAAAACTACATTGGCATGAACCCCATAGGAGTCATAAAGGATACAAACTAAATCAATCTTATATGAAAGGCTACATTTTTTTATGCGCGCTGCAATGCCAGGCACACATTTTTGGGTCATGGTATCATTAGGAACAAAAATACCACGCTCATGTGCATGTGGTAGCAAACGTGGAAATTGAAGAGCTCTTTGTAAATGTCAAAGAAATTGTTTGCACATACGAGGTTTGTCAAATTAGAGCACTGCATCCAACTAAATGATGACTTCCTATTTGTTAAAGGCTACGAAAGGGAAAGTTTCTACGCGGATGTGCTTTGAGAGAGGTCGGTGGAGGATGAAGTACATGTATCTACGTATTGGAGTATATGTATCTACTTATTGGATAACTAGTAATGGTGCCCAGCGTTGCTGGGCATAAGTTGGGCTTTTTCAAAATCTAATATAATAGAAACTAAGCCCAGCATTGCTGAGCTGTAAGAGGTTTTTGTGCATTTGACACCCTTCCTCTTCCCTTTGCCTTTTGCTCTATCCAGCATTTCCCTTTTTCCTCATTTCCTTATACACTTTCCTTTTTCCTTTTGCCTTTTTTTCTCTTTTCCATATACGTCTTCCTTTCTGACAGACTTTTTTCCTTCTCTTTTTATCCTTTCCCTGTCTTCCCATTTATCCCTTTCCCTTTTCACTTTCCCTTTTTCCATGTCCTTTTCCCCACCTTTTCATGTATCCCTTTTCTTCCTTTCCCCATCCTCTTCCACTTTATCCCTTACCTTTTTCCGCTTCTCTTTTTCCATTTCTCTCTCATCTTTTCCTCTTGCCCATTTTCCCTTCCCTTCCCCCCCTTTTGCCTTCATTTTCCTTTTCTTTTCCCTTCCCTTTTCATTCTTTCGCCACCCTTTCGCTTTTTCCCGTGCCCTTTTTCCCTTTTCTTTTCCTCTTATTTTTTATTTTCTCTTTCCATTCCTTTTTCTCTACCTTTTTTATGTGCCCTTTTTCCTCCTTTCTCCACCCTCTCCATGTCTTTTTGTTGTTTCCTTTTTCCCTTTCTTCACCCTTTTCATCTTCCCTTTTTTTCTCCTGCCCTTATCCCCTTCCCTTTTCTCAATTCCCACTTCCCTTTTTCTAATGCCTTTTTTCCAGTTCTATTTCCTTCTTTCCCCTCCCTTTTTCTTTTTCCTTTTACTTTTCCCTTTTTTCATGCCCTTTTTCCCTTCCCTTCTTCCCATCCTTTTCGTATTCCCTCTTTTCCCTGTCTTTTTCCACATTTTCCCAACCTTTCACTCTTTTCTTTTTCTTGGTGCCCCTTTGCCCTTCCCTTTCTCTCTCTCTTTTCCTTTCCCATGCCATTTTCCCTTCCCTTTTCTTCTTTCCTCATCCTTTCCCTTTTTCTCCTTTTTCCCATGCTCTTTTTTCTTTTTCTTTTCCCATGCTCGTTTAATTCCTTTTCCCATTCACCCTTTTCCCCACTTTTTTCCTTTTTCTTATGCCATTTCCCCTTCCTTTTTTCCCTTTACCTCTTTCCCTTTTCCTCGTGCCCTTTTCTCAGGTTCCCTTCCCCCCTCCCTTTTGATTTTTTCTATCCCTTTTCCCATGCATTTTTCTCTTCTCTTATCCCAACCCTTTTCCCTTTCTCCTTTTCACTTTTTCCCATGCCCCTTTGCCCCCTCACGTTCTCTCTTTCGTCCTCCCTTTTCTTTTACCCTTTTCCTAAAAGAGTTCAAAACATGACCAATCACGGTGGTAGGAAGTTGTGCAAGAAATTTCGGCCTTTGGATGCACCTAGACGATCTCAGCCATTCAAATTAGGGCTTGATCCAATCCAAGAATTATGGTATAACATTATAATATAAGATATAGTGCTTATTCCAACCTCCTATTGTTGTCGCTTTTATCAGATGAGGAACGACATTGTGCATTAGTGAATTGGCATTTTAGTAGCAAAAGAACTCACCTGTGTGGGAATATGTATCTACATGTGTTGTTGTTAGAAGTTGCACATATAGACGTTAATGTTTGAGTAAAAACACATGCCAGGACTTTATGCACGACAACACTGGGCACGCATTTACTAGAAATATTTCCTACTTAAAAAAAAAAAAAAAAAATTTTTTTTGCCTCCCATATTCCTTATAAAACATTGGAACCTGTCCTTTAATTGCTAAATTTTAATACATTGAGATACTATTAGCAGACCACTTCCACAATATACAGTTGTTTTAACATCTGATATTTTAAATGACTTTCCACAAACTCACATAAATTAAAGGCAAATAAAAACACACACACTCCTACTTTAGCATGCCAACGCTGGGCAAACTTTAGCGCGCCACACTGAGCTCCTCAATTTTCACACTTGCTATCTCATGCACATGAGCATGGTATTTTCGTTCCTAGTCATACCATGAACCAAGAGTGCATATGACAAAAGTAACTCTGGAGACGTGATAACTCTTAACACCTTTTTGGCATTTGCGACATGGTGATCAAAGGCTTACCACGGGACCAATTTTTGTTAATATATTGATGATACTGTAATTAGACAATTTCAACAACAAAAAAAATTACAAAAGCAAATAAAGTTCATTCTTGCCAATATCTGTTGTTGAAGTTGCACATATGGACGTTCAAATCCGAGTAAAAACACATGCTAGGACATTAGCCCGGCAACGCCTGGCACACATTTACTAGTTAGTTCTTGCTTGCAGACCCGTCAAATCTCTGCCCTCCGGCTTGCTTGCAGTTTTTGTTTCTTTATTTCTTTGTGTTTCTCTGGAATTAGAAGTTCGACGTCCTTTCTAGTTTTAAGCAAAGGCTTTCGGGTCCTTTTTTGTTCTACGCAAAGGATGGTTTTCGGCATCCAGGCAAGGACTTTTCTCTTGGCCAAGGCTTTTCTCCGGGGAATTTTTTTCCAGCAACGGGTTGCAGGATGCTCTGCAGAGAATGGCAGCCGGTTGTGCTTTTGGCGCTGAGGTGTTTGAGCATGGCCAGCGCATCTTCCTGTTTGTTTTGCACCATTGGGTTTTGTGAATTTAGTTTGCACTATTGAAATTTTAGTCACGGTAAGGGGAAAAAAATTCTGACGCCCTTGATTTGGCATAATGGAAGGAATATTTTGGCCATCAATGGCCCATAATGAAAGATGAAAATATCCCATTAAGAATTAAGTTTTGGTCTGGTGGTTTTGGTCTGGTGGTTTATCTGGTCGGATGGGCATATTTGTCCTTTATTCCAAGATCTGGACCGTACATAGCGATCCTCATTTATGGGGTATGCCTGTACAAGTTTTTGTATATGTATATTGAGGTTTACAAAATACTATAAGATTTGAGGGAATGTACTTAATGGTGTTAATTTTGTACATGTATTGTAAGTTTTTGGGGGCTCTCGCTGCCCTACCTAACCCCCCGTGTGAATATGCACCCAAACCAAAGGGGGTTTAAGGGGGTGTAATGGTTTGTAATGGATGTAAGGTGTTGGATGTAATGGTTTGTATTAATAATGTTACTGTTAGTTATATGTTGGTAGTTAAACAAAAAAATTGGGCCCTTCGGGCCCTAACAAAATCAGACAAAGAAAACAAGATAAACGCATTGAAAAAAAACTGAAGTGCTGCACCACATACTCAAGTTATAAAAAGTATTTTAGAATTTGCCAAATCACATACTCAAGTTATAGGGAGTATTTTAAAATATGGCAAATAGTTAAAGAAGTACTTGTTTCTTATGGTTTCAAAACATGGACACTGCATCTGGCCTCAATCTTTCGTCCTGCATTTTTCCAAAGCATTCTAAAGCATGGAAGGTATCACCATGCTGGACATACCCAGAATACAATTACACTATGGATTTGACTCATTGAGGCATTAATAGAACTTAAAATCTATAAAGGGGAGGTTATAAAGCAAGAAGTAAAGCAAGAAATGATCACATAGAGTTTGCAAGATGTAAGCACGAAAGGATCACATATAGTTTTTATCAACCTGTGGAAACAAACATCAATGCAGATTAAGCTAATAGGTATAACAAATTAATTATTTAAATAAAGAACTAGAATTGAGGATGGTGTATATTAGAACATAGATGGTCCATTCAGTCTTTGTTGGATTTGAACCAACACAAACATCCATGACATCCGAATACCCTTGTCTTGCATTTGCTGAAAGATGGCAAGACCATCCTCTGCATTGCCATGATGCGCACATGATGCAGTAACTGCATTCCAAACCAGGTGACTGATACAAGTTCAGGAGACCAAAGACATCCATCTCATTCTGCAAAGGTAAAATTTGGCCACAATAACGTGCACATACTTGTTGCTTGCCAATTGGCAAACTAGTGAAACGTTGCCAACTGGATGAAATGTTGGATGTGCAGGTAAGCTCAGTGTACACAGATAATAGTAGATAATATAGTAGTATACGATATCTTATCTGCTTGTATGTTTTCAAATAGCATCTGCTGAAAAATTTTACTAGCCCATCCTGGGCATATGGTGTAAACTAGTTTATGAAATTATGAAATTATATCATGTCCAAACAGTTTATCAAATAATATCTTTGCCTTCTTTGGACTTCCACACTTAATATAGACCGTGATAAGAGCATTTTCTAACACTACAGTTGAATCGAATGCACCACAATAATACTGACATGAATAACCTTACCTGCTATTAGTGCTGTTGGACCCGCCACTAGAATGCCTTGAGTATGCTAAATCCTCCATCAGCCAAAGGCGCTACCCGAAAAAATTCATGGAAGGGAGAAACAACTTGATGTCCAGGTTTAAGCTGAAAAGAACCTGGCATAAGCAAATCTAGTATGTTGCTTGGAAGAAAAATGGCCTTCAGCTGGACCTGAAAACAGGAATTGTGCTTCTTCTGCACTATAACTTATGCTCTTATGCTAAATGTAAAAAAGCAAAATTACAGATGCAGGAGGTTGAGTCTGAAGAAAAGTCTGCAAGGGAAAAGCCCATTAGTAAATAAAGTGAAATGGGAAATTACTTAGATCTTGTCTAGAAAAAAACTCTGCACTAACTTTTAGTATAACCGAAAACAAGACTCATTCCAGCCTTGTAATTTGCATCCTTGGCATTACAAAAGAATTGCATTACGTGGGAAAGTTCGGCCTTGCAGGTTTGATCTAGGTAAGAATCACAAAGGAAAAGAAGAGGATATTTGCTCTAATTCACACCTGATGCAACTCCGTAGCTTCTTTCGAATCAGCCTTAACGAATATCTAATGGATATGTATGAGTGTAAAATGATAAATTTGAAAGGAAAAGCAAGCAAAAAAAGGATGCTTACAACTGCATGATTGCTCCTCTTCAACAAAATCAACGGCTCAAAAGTAGTGCACTCTAGAAATACTGTTTAGTACATCAACACGAATACAACAACAAAATCATAGGAATAGAATAGAATAGAATAGGAAAACCATATAAAAAAGCGTACAAAAATTCATCAGAAACCCCCGTTATTATGCTAGATATGATGGTAGGATGGATGACATCATATATCTAGTATAAAATGCAAACTTCAAGTGTACTTCTAGTATAAAATATATAAGAACATCACGTCTTGCATATTAGACCAAATAATATATGCATATGCATCTTTATGGGTTTTTTTATCATCTTTTGTTCTAGGCCATTGATTTTGGCTATATATCACAATTTGTGCCATATCAATGACGAGGAATTTTTCCACCAAAAATTGCTGCGCCACTTCCAATGGTGCAAAAGTGCTTAATGGTCTATGCGCACATTGGAAAAAAACTAGGGAAAAAAAAAACTCAATGGTAGGCATCATGGCTGCGCTGAACCGAACCACGCATCCTATGCTAAACCACACTGCCTGTATGGATCTTGTGCTGCTACCGCAATCAATCCTGCACTAACTCCAAGTTTTTGAACTGCCTAAATGAATCATGCTGCCAGAATTAATCATGCACTGCTGGTGCAGAAAGTTCTGGGTCGGAATCAATCCTGTTCATAGCAACCGGATGTACCTGTAGAACACATAGAGACAGAGATGCGCCGTGTAAAAGAAAGAAAGCAAGAAAAAAGCCTAGGTAAAAGAAACAAAGTAAGCAAGAAGTCGCTAACACCAGTGCTGAAGGATTCGAACCTCCAGGCCAAGCCGACCTCATCAAAATCCTGCTAATTCCAACTTACCTACTACCTTGATTGGGAGACAAAAACCCTGCAAATGGCATCCAGAGGCACGAAGGCAAAAACAGAATAGAATAAAAATAGAATTTTTATCGTCCACGGAGACCAATTGGCCTATGGGACCCAACAAGAGGCGCAGCAAGCATATTACTGCCCGAGTTAAAAAACCCCCTCCCCGCCCTAAAGGGTTGTTTGGAGGAAAAACCGTGACAGGAATAGGCTTGCTGTCAAGCCGTACAGATACAAAAACAAATACAAATATAGACAGAAATATGTACATGCATCAGGTGAGTGCCTGAGGGCCAAGCTGATCTCGGCGATCCATGATCTCTTGAATGTATGAGCCCAACCTCTGTACCGAGCTCGTGCTCAGCATCTCATGTACGGGCTGATCGAGATGAACCAGCTCAGCATAGCGTATCTGAATGTCATCATATGCTGAGGATTAGGCTACAAGCAAGAAGAGGCTATGGTGGTATCCATTTCAGCAGCAAATCTTAACAAAGACGGCCTTTCATTTAGTCTGGGCAGCAAAGCTAGCAATGGCGTCTATGTGGGCTTCATCTTCCATTGCTGATGCCAGAAGCGCTACCTCGAAGCCCTGCTTGCTGGAAGCCGTTGTTGCCCCTGCCAAAAAAGAAAGGGGCGTGCACTCTTATCAATGCCCTAGAAAATCGGGCTTTCTTCACCTTCCCTTCATTTAACGATTGCAAAAAAATCCATCCTAAAACCCCCCCAAAAAAAAACATGACTTTTAAATGAAATTAAGATGCTCAAACATGGCGAAATATACACTTTTGCACACAATACCATACTAAAATCATAGTCCCAACAATTGCGAGAAGATCCTCCCGCAATACGACATGAAAATATTGCAAGTTTATAGACCAAATAATAAGCATGAAAAAAGCTAAGGGGGAGAAAAGCCATAAAAGTTTTTGATAGAGGAGATCATAGCGAACTAAACTTACATAGGACCTTCCATATGTCATAGGCACGATAGTCATGTCTGTAACCACTTGTCACAACTATTAAAATCCTTATTAGAATTAGAACTACCATTCATACTTCCAAAACTCAATGTAATTTTTTTTTTTTGAATGACGAAAGCCAAAAAGTTTATTAATCATATAAAAAGTACAAAATTTACATGTCTCATCTAACAGTGTAAGCACAAAAATATGCCCTAGCAGCACGAGCCTGGAGCACAAGAGTGGGCATACTGCAGATATGCGAGGATCATATCAATGTCGGAAGGCTTTAACATGCAGGCACTCATGGATAACCTGCCACCATAGTACAGAGACTTTAGGGTGTGAAACCTATCCCAAAGCCATCGTCATGTACGATACAAAGTGGGCTGTGGAATCTATAGGCGCCACCCATCTGGCAACTGGAGGGGCTGTGGTGCTAAAAGAAGGCGATCTGACAAAATGCTTGCCTTTGTGAATATTTCCATGACAGTCCCATGGCACCCTTTCAGCAACACCAACTTGCACTATAAGAGGCAAATTTTCTGTGACCTTCGGGAACTTTGCCTGAAATTCAGGGCAAGATAGTAGGCGACCCACTTCATACTATGCTTGAATAGAGACACCACCTACAAGAACCCATCGTCTCTGTGTAAGGGGATGAACTGATGCTGCCAATGGAGGTGCCGAGGGGTCTGGAGGCAGTGGTGCCCACCACTATGGAGCCTCCAATAGGGTGTGAACGGAGAGGCATGGCCAGAAAAAGATGTTTGACTGCCTCCCATGCTGTCAACAACCCACACAAAAATGGAGAAGCATTTGGAAAAGGCTCCAGAATCTGAAATAATGCCCAAGATACGACTGGTTTGACAGCCTTCTTACATAAAGAGATACAGTGACCAAGAGCTTGTCTAAGAAGGCGTAAACCAGGAGAGTCTTCTTCATCATCCATGAGTCTCCAAATGAACTTTGAATGCTCTGCAATAAGAAGTCCATCATACCCATACCACCTGCCCATTTTAGAAGGATGCACTTCGACCAAGCCACCTTAGTCACATCACCTGCCTCAGTACCCGCCTATATAAAGTTCTGAACTATTGCAATGAGCTCACGTACTTTGATCTGTGGGGCTAGCAGTAAGGATGCCATATAAATATGGGTACTACTAAGGACCGACTTGGTCACTGTAATGCGACCCGCAAGAGATAGATCTCCTCCCATGCAGCTCCCATAGTAATATGGATGCCAACTGGAATCCCCAACAACTTGATGGCATGTCTGTGCGCAAGTAATTTCCATGGATAATCATGAACACACGTCGGAGTCGAAGTATCCAATGTCCGTAAAGCTGTACACTTCTGCCACACCACAAAGACACCGGAAGCCAGTGAAAAACGTCTAAGAGCAATTTGGCAGCTGCAAGATTCTCCGCATTAGCAACTAGGAAGAGGAACGTGTCATCTGCATATTAATTGCAAACCTCTTGTATGACATCCCCCATTGCAAGACCACGAAGAAGTTCCTCTGTGGTTGCAACGATGAATAACTGTGACAAAGCCTCTGCGACAATTGTGAAAAGAAGTGGTGCTAAGGGGCATCCCTAACGAATACCACGACTGGGTGTGAAGGCATCTGACGACTCACAGTCGCCCGAGCAGAGAAATGCAGCTTCGATGTGAATTGTTCCCCAAATCCCAGTCTTAGCATACATCGACGCATGAATTCCCAGCTAACATGTCATAAGCCTTTGCAAAATCAAGCTTAAGGTTTATAACTATAAGGTTTTGCTTACGTGCCCAATAGATTCCCTCGTAAGCAGCAGCAACATTGTTTAGAATACATCTTTTTGGAAGAAAACCTGATTCGGTTGTTTGAGATGGACTCTGCCAAGATGTCCTTCACTCGCTCAACAAAAGCCTTGGCGAAGATCTTATATACAGATGATAATAAGGTGATGGGCTGCCAGTCTGAAATAGTCTGAGGATCTTTCACCTTGGGGATGAGTGAGATGACACCTGTGTTTAGAATTCTATCCAAAGCAGTGGACCGTTGAAAGTTACAGAAAGCATCATACACATCTGGCTCCAGCCATTTTCAATACTCCTAGAAGAACTTAATTGGCAAACCATCCAAACCTGGGCATTTGCCTCTTTTCAGTTCAAAGACTGCCGAACCTAAATCATTAGCTGTCACAGCCGCCTTTATTGACATGCGTTGCTTGTTAGAGATGATGGAAAAAATTCTAGACAAAATTGCATCTCGCATTTCTGATTGAACGGGAAAAAGTCTGAAAGTGGTTATGCAGATATTGCTTAAGTTTGGCTCTGTTAGCACTGAGCCATTCAACAAAAGCAATGTGGACATGGTTGACATCATGCGACTCTCTTAGCCACACGGAAAAAAAAGCCTGTACAATGGTCTCCATCACGAAACCACTGCAAACCTACTTCGTCTTTGCTTGTCGGATTTGCTCCTCCTCCAATGCTTGGATCTGTGTCAAAATATCTCGATCATGAACACCTGGAAGGAATCCCTGTCGAGAATGGAGTAGGTCCTGATATAAGGTGTCTAATAAAGCACGACTTGCTGCTGCAGACTCTCGGCCCCACAGTTTGGCAAAACCTTTGACTGTTGCAATTGCATCCACTATGCTAGTCATGCCTCGACGTCGGCTGAAGGCAGTTGTCCAAGTGTTCTCGCAGCCTCTTGAAAGTCAACATCCTTTAAGAACTTTATATTCAAGCGAAAACATGTCCATCCAGGCCGTCGCTGCTGCAGAGGCTCGTCTGAAAGGAATTGCAGATGGTGGTCCGGAACTGAGTTGTCTTTGAGACAGAACCGGAAGAGACCTGGAAGTGCCACAACTGCATCTGCATTCTAGTAAGCTCTATCCAACCGAGGGCTTGCGCGACCCCTACCAACTTGACCATTGCACCAAGTAAAGGCACCTCACCATCAATCTCCAAGAGGTTGCAGTCATGGAGTAGATGGAGCCACTGCTGGCGTTCAAAACCAGACACCACTGTAGAGGTAGCCCCCAACCGATCGGACTCCATTTCCACCATATTAATATCCCCAACAAGAAGCCATGAAATATGGCAGCCGAAGCTAAGCGTCTTCCCTCGCAAGAAGGCCCACAGCAAAGCTCTCTGATGGGGCCTGCTGTGGGCGTAAACATTAATTAGATTATACTTAACCCCTTGTTCCTGCCATATAATTAAGGCCCAACGACCAAAACGATCAACCTGAGTGGAGATGAATGGCAAGGAAGGAAGTCATGCTATCACCACCCCTGCACTGGCAGAATCAGCTGCTGCAGTAAGGACATTAAACCTTCGACCAATCATGTCTGCAAGCTTTGATGGATCTCCTTACGATACTTGTGCTCTTGAAGACATACAAACTGAGCATCCAATCTAGATAAGTAGAAAGAAATGCGACTCTGATTGAGGGGAGAGGAGGCTACCCCTGAACATTCCATGAAACTAACCGCATTGACCTTGTGATGGGGCCAATTCAGATGAGACCATTGGTGTACCAATGGAATTTCAGGATGTCTCCTAGGCATGTGGCATGGCAGTAATAACCTCATCAACTAAATCAACCCACTGAAACGGATCAAAGGCACCACAGTGAGATGCAATGGAAGGAGCAGAGCTACATGAAGCAGGAACTGAGGGTTGGGATGTAGAGAAGTTAGATTCATTGGCTGATTTTCGTGGTTGACGAAGAGCCGGTGGATGTTTTGGTGGTGGGTGGATGCCATGCCGATTAATGTCCATGTACTGTTCACGAGCCTCTTCAATTTGAAGGAGAGAGAAAGTCCAAGTCTTTTGAGGGGGGGAATAATCTAGTAGAAGTTCGCTAAGTTTGAGATGAATTTGGGATATGCAATTAATGCAGAAAACGAAAAAAGAGGAGGCTTGAAATTGCCTCCCCAAACAACTAATTCTTTAAAACCAAAAAACACAGTCGATCTCCACCTGATCTCTTGTCCTCTGTTAAGTGGCGCATCTGTCTCCTTGTTAAGCGTCACCAGCGATGGCCCTGCTGAAAACAAAATGGGAAAGAATTTCAACAGAAGATTTTGGGGAGAAAGTTTTTAGATAGTCTGTGAGGTCTGCTTAGCGGCCCCTAGGAAATACATCCCTGAAATGTTCTGCTAAGCAAAATTCTCCAATGGAAAAGAATTGGCCTTAAAATTCCCCCTAAAACCCCTTTTTGTTTAGGTGCACATTCACACGAAGGGTGCCTTCATACATCTCGAGTTGTTAGATGGGTATATTCAGGAGTTGTGCATTATTTTGGGTCGTAAATAGTGATCCTCGTTTGTGGGGTCCCACAAATTGGGATATATTATATGGAAAGATAAATAAGATACTCTAAAATTTGGACAAATGTATTTAAATAGCATGATTTAATTAATCGGAAAGAATAACACGGTTTATAGAATTTTGACATGAGCTAACTTGCTCAAGCTGAAGTAATTTCTCCTACTTCTTAAGCTTAAATATCCTCTAAAATTGTTGATAACCACAAAATTAAAAATAGAAAAACAATTGGTGGATAGATAGCTACCAAAATTATTGATTGTATATGCATACGTGCTATTGAGTTACATGATACTCGTATACACACAATAATGTTGCTATAGTGAACATCAATAATTTTATGGGTATAAATACAACTGCATTCAATGGCCCAATTCGTTCATTTGTTATGTCTAGACGTCCTGCCGACGATATGTCGCTATTGGCTCTTCATCCAGAGCATATCGACTCCATTACTTGCCCAATGACTTATAATGATTTGTGTGGATGCATTATGAGAGGTTTGCACCTTGATCCCTACTTGCAATGAATAGCTAACGGTTGCGAGATAGATTCCCCCCGGCTCCATCGTCTTGTTATCCATCTTGCTCGGATTCCAGAGCACGACACCTATGAGCTTAATACGATCATCTTACATGGCCATGATGAGTGAATATTGCTATGAATCATGTGTTCTATAAGTATATTATGCATCTGTTAAAGATGTAAGCATTTTGTAAGCGATATAATGAATATCATATTGAATTTGATGTAGTTTTTCGTATCTTGAAGAAGTGCAAGGTCGCCTATAGGTCGACATTAGGAATTCTTGGTCTCATCTTTAGCTTCTTTAGCCACCAATTCTGCAATTGGATACCCACACTATTAGGGATGACCACTAATAATGGCTTGGTCTTCGCAATCCAACCGTAGTCTATTGTTTTAAATGCCGATAAACAGGATTTTGTCTCCACTTCTTACCCCAGCAATCCCTATATTGCATTGCGTATGAGGTGCCCTTTCTAGCAATTGGCTCCCACCAAGAGACAAATACCTCTTCGTAGTGAGGGAGGTTTGGATCTTGTATTGGATCCTCCTCAACAAAAGCCATCCATGTAGGGGACTTATCATGTGGTCTGATGAGCAAGAGCATTCCTTTCTTAACATCTTGGTAAGGATCAAACATCTCGACTGGGTTCTTAGACCGACCCGAAAAGGATCCTACATCGTGGGTTGATTTGATGTGTTCATTCACCAACACATTCTCGGGTTCTTCCAAGGCACTTTGCCTGGTGCTGGGCCAGAAATCTTGAATGACTGCTCTACCAGCTTGAACATTTCCAAGCACACACATTAAAGTGGACTAGTAGTCAATGATCTCATTCATATATGTGTTGGTCCATGGGTTGTTGCCAGCCCTAGAGATGACTGCCCAGTGCATCATGTATTTGGCAATAAACGACCTCAAAGCACCTATTTCTTTCAAGCTCCCATACGGCTGGATGGCCTTAGATGATCCTGTCATGATGATAGGAAGGCTATTGTCATATTCCCTCCACATCTTGATTCCTTTTTCCGGTAGCCACCCTCGATGCTCTGGCCTCATCTTGTAGTACATGAGTGGCCATCCATCTTTAATGCGGAATTTGAAGAAAAGAGGTTCTAAATGACCACATAAACGGTTGTTCTTGTCAGGGATAAAGCCTTTCAAAAATTCCTTCCAATTAGGTACCTCAGTGACAAATTAGGGTGCAGGAGACTTGGAACTACACTCTCTAAAGAGTTGCATAAGTTTGAGAATAGTCAATGCATCCGATCTTCTCAAGAGTTGAGTAGTTTCTAAAGAGAGCATCTATGTCATCATGGGTATGTCCGACCATCATGACCCAGTTGCATGATATGGTCTGTAGGGTATGGGATAAAGCCTGGAAAGGTTGGGGCCCATTGGATAACGATTTCCTTGAAGGATCCGCCCTTTTGATGTGTTGGTTATCACTAGAGGTGCTAGTGTGTAACATTTGGTATCAGAGCCAAGGTTCAATTCCCCGTGGCAACATTGGTGTGTTCCACATGCTTGAGGGCAAGCATCTCGAGGTCAATTCCCCGTGGCAACATTGGTGTGTTCCACATGCTTGAGGGCAAGCATCTCGAGGGAGGGGAGGAATTGATATGGTCTGTAGGGTATGGGATAAAGCCTGGAAAGGTTGGGGCCCATTGGATAACGATTTCCTTGAAGGATCCGCCCTTTTGATGTGTTGGTTATCACTAGAGGTGCTAGTGCGTAACATTGCACCTGATTAAAGACACCTAACTAAACTAGGTATGATATGCAAGTAGAGCCTCTTGGGTAGCTTCTTTGTTTCCGCAAGCTCCTTTGGAGGAGGCAAGAAATCATTTCTAGTGCCATTGACCCTTAGTCCTCAAAGCTTCAGTTCTTAGAATTGTTTCTGCCCAACAGCTTTCAGGTCGATCTGCATCTCTCAAATGGCCCCAACTATTATTAGATGCATTATCGAGAGTCTTCAGCACATGATTCAAGGATCCAACATGAAAGTTGAAATCGCCAGGCCAAAGATCCAATGAAAAGTGGCCCCAAGGCACTAATACCATGTCCATGCATCAGAGCACCTAAATACTTCAATATCATCGCCGCCTTACTTTGGAGGTAAAAATCTAACATTCCAAGACCACTAGCTGCCTTAGACTTAATGCACTTCACCCAAGCAACCTTGACCACAGCTCCTTCCTCTCCATCCCAAATGGAAAATGTTGACGAGTCCGGTGCCTTTTATTGCATGTCGAAGAAATAAGGCGCTTACTTTTGTATGTTGAAAAGCCCTTCAATCTTGTTCTAGGACTACAGATACAAATGGAAGATGTACCATTCATAAAATAATTTGGTCTTCAAGATGATTAGCTGGCATTTAATTCTGGAAAGGAAACACGACAACATATTAATAGACCAAGAATTATTATTGCTAGATGGACCGAAAGGCTATAATGAAGTGTTTTTGTAAAACCGAATTAGGACATTGAATATTCCATATATGTAAATGAGCGCATAAACTGCGTTTAGGAAATTTAAAAATAGCATCAAGTATATCTTTGAAGTAAATAAAGAATATCGTGATGGAGAAACAGAGCTCAATATGGCAGACTCTAGTGAGGTAATGGTCACAACTCATCTCAAGGCGATATACACCATTACCTGCAGTTCTGTAATGCAGTAAGCTTAAAGCAAGCAAGAAAGAAGACCAAACTCAGAAGGTAATTTAGATTATCTGCTCAACTTAACACATAAAATAGAAAGCAGATTAGATTACTCACCATAAAACCCCAACAGAAGTTCATCCGACTTGTAGCTACTAAAACGTCACATGTAAAAAAGGCTCTAAACTTTGGCTTCAAAAGTTTCCAGAAAACGTAAGCTCTTGTATTAAGCGACCTCCCAATTTCAATGGAACGTCAACACCAGCATCTGTTAGGCTTTCAAGGCTAGGACATGCCCCATAAAGTGGCACCTTGATGGCAATGACATTAATTGGGAAAGCCTTTGAACTATCCTTCCTTTTATAGAAGTTTGCAACCTGATCAAAATATGAGAAGTGAATTATTTGTAAGGACATATGTGAGCAGCATGGGGGGACCATTACATAACTGTTGAAAAATCAGTTAATAAGATGGAAAACATTGGGGAAATTCATGCTATTTAAGGAGACAATATGGATCAGAGAGCATCTTAATCTTTCACCAATAGGCCGAACACTAGGGGGGTGCAAAGTGGAAAAGCATTAATATATAAGATAGAGGAGTCTGTCTGTCTGAAGCTTGGGATTATGTGATTGGCAAAGGAACCGAAAAAAAATCATGTTAGATGCGGCACTATTTACCTCCTCGGTTG
Source organism: Isoetes taiwanensis (assembly GCA_021234155.1). NCBI lineage: Eukaryota > Viridiplantae > Streptophyta > Lycopodiopsida > Isoetales > Isoetaceae > Isoetes > Isoetes taiwanensis. Next base: position 11,297,202 of record JAJEKV010000037.1, read on the forward strand.
TGACCCGATTACTGTTAGGGATGCCTTGTGTGCCCAGAGAACTTCGTGTCGAGGGATGCCTCCTCTCATCCCGAAGAGGATGAGGAGGTCGCCTTTGTAGGATAATTCCAAACGACTGAGAGATAGATCCTATGCAGACGACTTAAATTAAGATGGGGTACAGTGCATAGAAGAGTAACCTTGCCGCTACGATCCGTTGAGGTTCGACCTCTTGCCTTTGCAATTTATCTCTCGCCTCCCGAGCTACGTGGGGAGAGTTCATCATGGCACATGGTCATTTCTTTTTCTCAAATGCTAGGGAGGGTTGCAAGCCAACACTTCCTTCAAGCATGTCGGATTAAGTGGGCAACACGACACTTGGTTACTTTTTTCTCCCAAGTCCTAGGGAGGGTTGCAAGCTATAGCTGAGGAAGGGATTCCATAGAGCAATTGGCACTTGGTCATTCTGTTCAGTCCATCATTGTTGGATCCCCACCCAACTTAGTCATGTCATGTGTTTGGCTCGACTAGTTGGCTCCCCACTCGACTTGGTGGTGTCATGTGTGGCTCCATTAGTTGGCTCCCTACCTAACTTGGTGGCGTCATGTGTTTGTGGCTCTGTTAGTTGGCTCCACACCTGACTTGGCAGTGTCATCATGTGCTCGGCTGGGCTACTTGGCTGCCCACCCGACTTGGTGGTGTCGTGTTGGTTGGCTCCTTCATTGTGGTCACCCAACTTGTGGTGCCGTTTGTCCCCGACTTGATTAGTTGGCTACCCGCCCGACTTGATGGTGTTGTGTCGGTTAGCTCCTTCGTTGTGGTCACCTTTGATGCCTTGGCTGGCCCTCCTTGGATAAGTCACAGTTAGTTGGTTTGATGGCTCCCCACCCGATTTGGTGGTGTTGGCTCGTCTAATTGACTCCCCACTCGACTTGGTGGTTTCGTTTGTTTGGCTCATCGTTGTTGGCTGCCGACCTGACTTGGTAGTGGTTGGCTCTCCATTCGACTTAATGGTGCGTTGGCTACCCACCCGACTTGGTGGTGTCGTGGATCGCGATTGTTGGCTCCACACCCGACTTGGTGGTGTTTGGTTTGCTTAGTTGGCTCTCCACCCGACTTGGTGTGTCGTGTGGTTAGCTCTGTTAGTTGGCTCTCACCTGACTCGATGCTGTTTGAGGCTCAGCAGCTAGTTGCTCACGGTTGTTGGCTTTCCCACCCGACTCTGCAGTGGTTGGCTCCTCACTCGACTTGGTGGTTGGCTGGCCACCCGACTTGGTGGTGTTTGGCTCTCCACCTGACTTTGCACTGTTGTGCGTTAGTTGGCAACCCAGCCGGCCAAGTGGTGTTCGGCATCCAAGATTCCATTGCTTATAACCTTTCTTTGTATGTAGATGCATAGGCGGAACTGTGACACCTCCATTTCAGGGTTGTGGCCGTGGAAGAACTCGCCTTGAGCATGGTTTTGAGGGGCCGTTAGAAAGTGCACTTGAATCAACAAGGGCGACGGGGAGATTACTAGCCACAACAACTTTAGGCCAGTCAGATGATACATCTGGGTATACACCAGCATATACTCAGAGTATTTCACATTCCCACATAAGTGAGGCACATTCCCACATAAGTGAGGCTTTGCCCTTTATGGGCAACCTAACAATTGAGAATAACAATACCGCCCGCCATATAGTGATGTCTCAAAATAACACAGACGTGTAGATCGCCATGGAATGATTTCGGAATCACTGCATATTGTTTTTAACAGGTCCATATGGTCCATATTCATTTAAGGGGAGGGTGCCCTTCTTTCACTCACTCCCCTTCAATGGCCCACTTTTTGCTCCATTAATAGCCCACTTTTGCCCTTTAATAGCCCACCTTAAGAACTATTAAAAATTGAGCTATGCATGGTTACGTATTGCTGAGATCATAGCGAACTAAACTTACATAGGACCTTCCATATGTCATAGGCACGATAGTCATAATGTAACCACTTGTCACAACTATTAAAATCCTTATTAGAATTAGAACTACCATTCATACTTCAAAACTCAATGTAATTTTTTTTTTTTTTGAATAGCCGAAAGCCAAAAAAGTTTATTAATCATATAAAAATACAAAATTTACATGTCTCATCCCCTAACGATGTAAGCACAAAATATGCCCTAGCGTACGAGCACAGAGCACAAGAGTGGGCATCTGCGGATATCTTGAGGATCATATCAATGTCGGAAGGCTTTAACATCACGAGGCACTCATGGATAACTTTTGCCACCATAAGTACGAGAGACTTTAGGGTGTGAAACCTATCCCAAAGCCATGCGTCATATGCGATACAAAGTGGGGTGTGGAATCTATAAGCCCACCACATCGGCTTAGCTGGAGAAATTGGTGCTAAAAAAGCGATCGACAAAATGCTTGCCTTTGTGAATATTTCCATAGCAGTCCCATGGCACCCTTTCAGCAACACCAACTTGCACTATAAGAGGCAAATTTTCTGTGACCTTCGGGAACTTTGCCTGAAATTCAGGGCAAGATAGTAGGCGACCCACTTCATACTATGCTTGAATAGAGACACCACCTACAAGAACCCATCGTCTACGTGTAAGGGGATGAACTGATCTTTGCCCAATGGAGGTGCTTAGGGGAGTGCGGAGGCGTGGTGCCCACCACTATGGAGCCTCCAATAGGGTGTGAAGCGGAGAGGCATGGCGAGAAAAAAGATGTTTGGACCTCCCATCTTTGTCAACAACCCCACACAAAATGGAGAAGCATTTGGAAAAGGCTCCAGAATCTGAAATAATGCCCAAGATACGACTGGTTTGACAGCCTTCTTACATAAAGAGATACAGTGACCAAGAGCTTGTCTAAGAAGGCGTAAACCAGGAGAGTCTTCTTCATCATCCATGAGTCTCCAAAATGAACTTTGAATGCTCTGCAATAAAGAAGTCCATCATACCCATACCACCTGCCCATTTTAGAAGGATGCACCTTCCAAAAGCCACCTTAGTCACATCACATTCTCGGTGCCAAGCCTATATAAAGTTACTGAACTATTGCAATGAGCTCCGCGTACTTTTGATCTATGGGGCTAGCGATAAGGATGCCATATAAATATGGGTACTACTAAGGGACCGACTTGGTCAACATGTCGACCATAAAGAGATAGATCTCCTCCCATGCAGCTCCCATAGTAATATGGATGCCAACCTGGAATCCCCAACAACTTGATGGCATGTATGCGCAAGTAATTTCCATGGATAATCATGAACACCGCGTCGGTCGAGTATCAATGTCAGTAAAATTTTACGTACATACGCCCACACCACAAAGAACCGGAAGCCCGTTGAAAAACGTCTAAGAGCAATTTGGCGGTACCAAGATTCTCGTGATTAGCAACTAGGAAGAGGCGTGTCATACGCATATTAATTGCAAACCTCTTGTATGACATCCCCATTGCAAGACCCGCGAAGAAGTTCCTCTGTGGTTTTAGCAACGATGAATAAGCGTGACAAAGCCTGCTGCGACAATTGTGAAAAGAAGTGGTGCTAAGGGGGGCATCCCCTAACGAATACCACGATTGGGTGTGAAGGCATCGGCGACTCGCGATCGCCGTAGCGAGAAATCGCACGGCATGTGAATTGTTCCCCAAATCCCGTCTTAGCATACATCGGCGCATGAATTCCCGGCTAACATGTCATAAACCTTTGCAAAATCAAGCTTAAGGTTTATAACTATAAGGTTTTGCTTACGTGCCCAATAGATTCCCTCGTAGCGCTGACAACATTGTTTAGAATACATCTTTTTGGAAGAAAACCCGATTCGGTTGTTTGAGATGGACTCGCCAAGATGTCCTTCACTAAGCTCAACAAAAGCCTTGGCGAAGATCTTATATCTGATGATAATAAGGTGATGGGCTGCCGCGGTCACGAAATAGTCGAGGATCTTTCACCTTGGGGATGAGTGAGATGACACCCGTTTAGAATTCTATCCAAAGCGGTGGGACGCTGAAAGTTCTGAGAAAGCATCATACACATCGCTCCAGCCATTTTTTCAATACTCCTAGAAGAACTTAATTGGCAAACCATCCAAACTGGGCATTTGCCTCTTTTTAGTTCAAAAGACTGCGAACCTAAATCATTAGCATTTATCCCGGCCGCCTTTATTGACATCGTTGCTTGTTAGAGATGATGGAAAAATTCTAGACAAAATTGCATCTGCATTTTCGATTGAGCGGGAAAAAGTGCAGAAAGTGGTTATGCGGATATTGCTTAAGTTTGGCTCATTAGCACCGAGCCATTCAACAAAAGCAATGTGGACATAGTTGACATCATGCGACTCTCTTAGCCACCACGGAAAAAAAGCACATACAATGGTCTCCATCCAAAACCCTTTGCAAACCTACTGCGTCTTTGCTTGTCGGATTTGCTCCTCCTCCAATGCTTGGATCTGTGTCAAAATATCTCGATCATGAACACCTGGAAGGAATCCCTGTCGAGAATGGAGTAGGTCCTGATATAAGGTGTCTAATAAAGCACGACTTCTTTCTGCGAGACTCACCCACCAGTTTGGCAAAACCTTTGGATCGCTAAATTGCATCCACTATGCTAGTCATGCCTCGACGTCGGCTGAAGGCAGTTGTCCAAGTGTTCTCGCAGCCTCTTGAAAGTCAACATCCTTTAAGAACTTTATATTCAAGCGAAAACATGTCCATCCAGGCCGTCGCTGCTGCAGAGGCTCGTCTGAAAGGAATTGCAGATGGTGGTCCGGAACTGAGTTGTCTTTGAGACAGAACCGGAAGAGACCTGGAAGTGCCACAACTGCATCTGCATTCTAGTAAGCTCTATCCAACCGAGGGCTTACGCGACCCCTACCAACTTGACCATTGCACCAAGTAAAGGCACCTCACCATCAATCTCCAAGAGGTTGCGGTCATGGAGTAGATGGAGCCCGCTGGGCGTTCAAAACCGGACACCACCAACAGAGGTAGCCCCCAACCGATCGGACTCCATTTCCACCATATTAATATCCCCAACAAGAAGCCATGAAATATGGCAGCCGAAGCTAAGCGTCTTCCCTGTAAGAAGGCCCGACAAAGCTCTCGATGGGGCTGGCGTGGGCGTAAACATTAGTAGATTATACTTAACCCCTTGTTCTGCCATATAATTAAGGCCCAACGACCAAAGCGATCAACTTTGAGTGGAGATGAATGGCAAGGAAGGAAGTCATGCTATCACCACCCACGCTTTGGCGAGAATCGTAATTTCTTTGCGATAAGGACATTAAACCTTGACCAATCATATGCGCAAGCTTTGATGGATCTCCTTACGATACTTGTGCTCTTGAAGACATACAAACCGGAGCATCAATCTAGATAAGTAGAAAGAAATGGGACTGATTTGAGGGAGAGGAGGCTACCCACGAACATTCCATGAAACTAACCGCATTGACCTTGTGATGGGGCCAATTCAGATGAGACCATTGGTGTACCAATGGAATTTGAGGATGTCTCCTAGGCATGTGGCATGGCAAAGAATAACCTCATCAACTAAATCAACCCAATCAAACGGATCAAAGGCACCACGGTGAGATGCAATGGAAGGAGCGAGCTACATGAAGGCGAACCCGAGGGTTGGGATGTAGAAGTTAGATTCATTGGCTGATTTTCGTGGTTGACGAAGAGTGGATGTTTTGGTGGTGGGTGGATGCCATGCCGATTAATGTCCATGTCTTCGCTCACACGAGCCTCTTCAATTTGAAGGAGAGAGAAAGTCCAAGTCTTTTGAGGGGGGAATAATCTAGTAGAAGTTAAGCTAAGTTTGAGATGAATTTGGGATATGCAATTAATGCTTGAAAAAAGAGGAGGCTTGAAATTGCCCCCAAACAACTAATTCTTTAAAACCAAAAACACGGTCGATCTCCACGATCTCTTGTCCTCTGTTAAGTGGCATCTGTCTCCTTGTTAAGCGTCACCCGTGATGGCCTACGAAAACAAAATGGGAAAGAATTTCCAACGCAAGATTTTGGGGGAGAAAGTTTTTTAGATAGTTTGTGAGGGTCCGCTTGGCGGCCCCTAGGAAATACATCCCCGAAATGTTCTGCTAAGCAAAATTCTCCAATGGAAAAAATTGGCCTTAAAATTCCCCTAAAACCCCTTTTTGTTTAGGTGCACATTCACACGAAGGGTGCCTTCATACATCTCGAGTTGTTAGATGGGTATATTCGGGAGTTGTGCATTATTTTGGGTCGAGTAAATAGTGATCCTCGTTTGTTTGGGGTCCCACAAATTGGGATATATTATATGGAAAGATAAATAAGATACTCTAAAATTTGGACAAATGTATTTAAATAGCATGATTTAATTAATCTAAAAGAATAACACGGTTTATAGAATTTTGACATGAGCTAACTTGCTCAAGCTGAAGTAATTTCTCCTACTTCTTAAGCTTAAATATCCTCTAAAATTGTTGATAACCACAAAATTAAAAATAGAAAAACAATTGGTGGATAGATAGCTACCAAAATTATTGATTGTATATGCATACGTGCTATTGAGTTACATGATACTCGTATACACACAATAATGTTGCTATAGTGAACATCAATAATTTTATGGGTATAAATACAACCGCATTCAATGGCCCAATTAGTTCATTTGTTATGTCTAGGCGTCCCGCTTGGACGATATGTAAACTATTGGCTCTTCATCGAGCATATGACTCCATTACTTGCCCAATGACTTATAATGATTTGTGTGGATGCATTATGAGAGGTTTGCACCTTGATCCCTACTTGCAATGAATAGCTAATTGGTTTGAGATAGATTCCCCGGCTCCATCGTCTTGTTATCCATCTTGCTCTGGATTCGAGCCACGACACCTATGAGCTTAATACGATCATCTTACATGGCCATGATGAGTGAATATTGCTATGAATCATGTGTTCTATAAGTATATTATGCATCTGTTAAAGATGTAAGCATTTTGTAAGCGATATAATGAATATCATATTGAATTTGATGTAGTTTTTCGTATCTTGAAGAAGTGCAAGGTCGCCTATAGGTCGACATTAGGAATTCTTGGTCTCATCTTTAGCTTCTTTAGCCACCAATTCTGCAATTGGATACCCACACTATTAGGGATGACCACTAATAATGGCTTGGTCTTCGCAATCCAACCGTAGTCTATTGTTTTTAAATGCTGATAACAGGATTTTGTCTCCACTTCTTACCCCAGCAATCCCTATATTGCATTGCGTATGAGGTGCCCTTTCTAGCAATTGGCTCCCACCAAGAGACAAATACCTCTTCGTAGTGAGGGAGGTTTGGATCTTGTATTGGATCCTCCTCAACAAAAGCCATCCATGTAGGGGACTTATCATGTGGTCTGATGAGCAAGAGCATTCCTTTCTTAACATCTTGGTAAGGATCAAACATCTCGACTGGGTTCTTAGACCGACCCGAAAAGGATCCTACATCGTGGGTTGATTTGATGTGTTCATTCACCAACACATTCTCGGGTTCTTCCAAGGCACTTTGCCTGGTGCTGGGCCAGAAATCTTGAATGACTGCTCTACCAGCTTGAACATTTCCAAGCACACACATTAAAGTGGACTAGTAGTCAATGATCTCATTCATATATGTGTTGGTCCATGGGTTGTTGCCAGCCCTAGAGATGACTGACCAGTGCATCATGTATTTGGCAATAAACGACCTCAAAGCACCTATTTCTTTCAAGCTCCCATACGGCTGGATGGCCTTAGATGATCCTGTCATGATGATAGGAAGGCTATTGTCATATTCCCTCCACATCTTGATTCCTTTTTCCGGTAGCCACCCTCGATGCTCTGGCCTCATCTTGTAGTACATGAGTGGCCATCCATCTTTAATCTTGAATTTGAAGAAAAGAGGTTCTAAATGACCACATAAATCGGTTGTTCTTGTCGGGGATAAAGCCTTTCAAAAAATCCTTCCAATTAGGTACCTCGCTGACAAATTAGGGTCGCAGGAGACTTGGAACTACACTCTCTAAAGAGTTGCATAAGTTTGAGAATAGTCAATGCATCCGATCTTCTCAAGAGTTGAGTAGTTTCTAAAGAGAGCATCTATGTCATCATGGGTATGTCCGACCATCATGACCCAGTTGCATGATATGGTCTGTAGGGTATGGGATAAAGCCTGGAAAGGTTGGGGCCCATTGGATAACGATTTCCTTGAAGGATCCGCCCTTTTGATGTGTTGGTTATCACTAGAGGTGCTAGTGTGTAACATTTGGTATCAGAGCCAAGGTTCAATTCCCCGTGGCAACATTGGTGTGTTCCACATGCTTGAGGGCAAGCATCTAGAGGTCAATTCCCGTGGCAACATTGGTGTGTTCCACATGCTTGAGGGCAAGCATCTCGAGGGAGGGGAGGAATTGATATGGTGCATAGGGTATGGGATAAAGCCCTTGGAAAGGTTGGGGCCCATTGGATAACGATTTCCTTGAAGGATCCGCCCTTTTGATGTGTTGGTTATCACTAGAGGTGCTAGTCGTAACATTGCACACGATTAAAGACACCTAACTAAACTAGGTATGATATGCAAGTAGAGCCTCTTGGGTAGCTTCTTTGTTTCCATAAGCTCCTTTGGAGGAGGCAAGAAATCATTTCTAGTGCCATTGACCCTTAGTCCTCAAAGCTTAGGTTCTTAAATTGTTTACGCCTTGACTTTTCGGTCGATGCATCTCTCAAATGGCCCCAACTATTATTAGATGCATTCTCGAGTCTTGACACATGATTCAAGGATCCAACATGAAAGTTGAAATCGCCAGGCCAAAGATCAATGAAAAGTGGCCCCAAGGCACTAATACCATGTCCATGCATCGAGCACCTAAATACTTCAATATCATCGGCCGCCTTACTTTGGAGGTAAAAATCTAACATTCCAAGACCACTAGGCTTAGACTTAATGCACTTCACCCAAACCTTGACCACAGCTCCTTCCTCTCCATCCCAAATGGAAAATGTTGACGAGTCCGGTGCCTTTTTATTGCATGTCGAAGAAATAAGGCTTACTTTTGTATGTTGAAAAGCCCTTCAATCTTGTTCTAGGACTACGATACAAATGGAAGATGTACCATTCATAAAATAATTTTGGTCTTCAAGATGATTAGCGGGCATTTAATTACGGAAAGGAAACACGACAACATATTAATAGACCAAGAATTATTATTGCTAGATGGACCGAAGGCTATAATGAAGTGTTTGTTTTGTAAAACCGAATCAGGACATTGAATATTCCATATATGTAAATGGCTAGCATAAAAGCTGCGTTTAGGAAATTTAAAAATAGCATCAAGTATATCTTTGAAGTAAATAAAGAATATCGTGATGGAGAAACAGAGCTCAATATGGCAGACTCTAGTGAGGTAATGGTCACAACTCATCTCAAGGCGATATACACCATTACCGTTAGTTACGAATGCGGTAAGCTTAAAGCAAGCAAGAAAGAAGACCAAACTCGAGGAGTAATTTAGATTATCCGCTCAACTTAACACATAAAAATAGAAAGGATTAGATTACTCACCATAAAACCCCAACAGAAGTTCATCCGACTTGTAGCTACTAAAACGTCACATGTAAAAAAGGCTCTAAACTTTGGCTTCAAAAGTTTCCAGAAAACGTAAGCTCTTGTATTAAGCGACCTCCCAATTTCAATGGAACGTCAACACCAAGCATCACGTTAGGCTTTCAAGGCTAGGACATGCCCCATAAAAGTGGCACCTTGATGGCAATGACATTAATTGGGAAAAAACTTTGAACTATCCTTCCTTTATAGAAGTTTGCAACGATCAAAATATGAGAAGTGAATTATTTGTAGGACATATGTGAGCGAAGATGGGGGACCATTACATAACTGTTGAAAAATCAGTTAATAAGATGGAAAACATTGGGGAAATTCATGCTATTTAAGGAGACAATATGGATCAGAGAGCATCTTAATCTTTCACCAATAGGCCGAACACTAGGGGGGTGCAAAGTGGAAAAGCATTAATATATAAGATAGAGGAGTCTGTCTGTCTGAAGCTTGGGATTATGTGATTGGCAAAGGAACCGAAAAAAAATCATGTTAGATGCGGCACTATTTACCTCCTGCCAGTGACCGACTTGTTAGGGATGCCTTGTGTGCCCCCCGAACTGTGTCGAGGATGCCTCCTCTCATCCCAAGAGGATGAGGAGGTCATTTGAATAATTCCAAACGATCGAGAGATAGATCCTATGCAGACGACTTAAATTAAGATGGGGTACAGTGCATAGAAGAGTAACCTTGCCGCTACGATCCGTTGAGGTTCGACCTCTTGCCTTTGCAATTTATCTCTCAGCCTCGAGAGCTACATTAAGGAGAGTTCATCATGTCATTTCTTTTCTCAAATGCTAGGGAGGGTTGCAAGCCAACACTTCCTTCAAGCATGTCGGGATTAAGTGGGCAACCACGACACTTGGTTACTTTTTTTCTCCCAAGTCCTAGGGAGGGTTGCAAGCTATAGGCGAGGAAGGGATTCCATAGAGCAATTGGCACTTGGTCATTACGTTGGAGTCCATCATTGTTGGATCCCCACCCAACTTAGTCATGTCATGTGTTTGGCTCACTAGTTGGCTCCCCCACTCGACTTGGTGGTGTCATGTGTGGCTCCATTAGTTGGCTCCCCTACCTAACTTGGTGGCGTCATGTGTTTGTGGCTCAGTTAGTTGGCTCCACACCGACTTGGCGGTGTCATCATGTGTGCTCTACTGGGCTATTTGGCTGCCCACGGACGCTTGGTGGTGTCGTGTTGGTTGGCTCCTTCATTGTGGTCACCCAACTTGTGGTGCCGTTTGTCCCCTCGACTTGATTAGTTATTACCCGCCGGACTTGATGGTGTTGTGTGGGGTTAGCTCCTTCGTTGTGGTCACCTTTGATGCCCTGGCTGGCCCTCCTTGGATAAGTCCGCGATTAGTTGGTTTGATGGCTCCCCACACCGATTTGGTGGTGTTGGCTCGTCTAATTGACTCCCCACTTTCGACTTGGTGGTTTTAGTTTGTTTGGCTCATCGTTTGTTGAGTGAGGCGACTTGGTAGTGGTTGGCTCTCCATTCGACAATGGTGCGTTGGCTACCCACCGACTTGGTAGGAAATTGTCGTGGATCGTGATTGTTGGCTCCACACCCGAGCTTGGTGGTGTTTGGTTTGCTTAGTTGGCTCTCCACCGGACTTGGTGTGTCGTGTGGTTGGCTCTGTTAGTTGGCTCTCACGATTTCGATCTTTGTTTGAGGCTTCGCCACTAGTTGCTCGGTTGTTGGCTTTCCCCACGACTTTCTGCGTTGGTTGGCTCCTCACTTTCGACTTGGTGGTTGGCTGGCCACCCGACTTGGTGGTGTTGGCTCTCCGCGACTTTGCTTGTTGTTAGCGTTAGTTGTAACCCAATAGGCCAAGTGGTGTTAAATCCAAGATTCCATTGCTTATAACCTTTCTTTGTATGTAGATGCATAGCCGGAACTGTGACACCTCCATTTCGGGGTTGGGCCGTGGAAGAACTTCGCCTTGAGCATGGTTTTGAGGGGTCGTTAGAAAGTGCACTTTGAATCAACAAGGGCGACGGGAGATTATTAGCCACAACAACTTTAGGCCGGTCGGATGATACATCCGGGTATACACCAGCATATACCGAGTATTTCACATTCCCACATAAGTGAGGCACATTCCCACATAAGTGAGGCTTTGCCCTTTATGGGCAACCTAACAATTGAGAATAACAATACCGCCCATATAGTGATGTCTCAAAATAACCTAATCGTGTAGATCGCCATGGAATGATTTGAATCACCGCATATTGTTTTTTAACAGGTCCATATGGTCCATATTCATTTAAGGGGAGGGTGCCCTTCTTTCACTCACTCCCCTTCAATGGCCCACTTTTTGCTCCATTAATAGCCCACTTTTGCCCTTTAATAGCCCACCTTAAGAACTATTAAAAATTGAGCTATGCATGGTCTATTGATGGGCACTTGTGGTCCAATGAAGGTCAATTGTAAGTATTTAATGGTCCATTGGAGGGCTTTTTGGTGGTCCATTGAAGGGCATTTGGAAGTCTATTGGTGTCCAAATTACTATACAACTTAAAATCTTTATAGCAGGCTTCCAATTTATCGAAACGACTCGTGCTTAGTATCAATTAGAGTTCTGCAATCATTTTTTAAGCTGGGGTTTAATTTTGTTTTGGTGAAAATTATGGCAGCCGTTAGATTTGATTTTTTTTTGTTCAATGGTTCTATTTGTACGGTCAAAGATGGTTGTGTTTCTATTTGTGCCCTATTTGTGGTTGATTTGAGATGGTGATCGGCACTTAGCTGAAGATGGAGGGCGGAAGGAACCTTGTCTTCTGCTTGTTAAGGGGGTTCTGCCAGGTTTAAATCAACGGGTTTTTGTTGCTGCAGGGTTTGATTCTGGTGGCAGCTTATGCACTCTCATAGAGTGCTCCAACCAAATCAATCCGACCGCCTTACTGAATTGTATTTATCGCAGGGTGCCTTCTTGAACCCCGATTTATCGCGATCTTTGGGTTGGGGTCCTTGGTTTCTGCGGATCCAATTTGCCCATCGCTTCCCTCTCCCAGATCGATTCTTATGGAGTGGAAGCTTTGGCTTGGGGCGATTTGCTTTGGGTGCTCTTCCATAGCAAGTTGGTGCTAGAAGCTCCAGCCGGTTCAAAACGACCTCCAGAGTTTGAAGCAGATTTCTTTTTTAGGTCGCAAGGTAGTACTAAGAGTTGAGGGGGTCATGATCTTTCTTTGGAGCTTGGTCATTTGCCACGTGTGCTTGGCAAACCCTATGTATTGAACCGTTCAGATTTTATTTTTATATTGGACGGCTCAGAATTTTTAAAATTCCTTAAAAAAACCCATTAGAGTTATGAACCCAAGAGCAGGCAATTAAAAGCTAAACTTTGAAATTCCGTAATGTTATTTCAAAATAAGAGATTAGAAAAAAATAAATCCATCGTAATAAAGTTTTTTCCCTTTTCCCATAAAAGGGTTTATGGGCACCCCATATTTCCCATAAAAAAAACAATGACCTAAATTTTGGATCCGGCAGCAGAGGAAACATGTGGGCGAGGAGGAATGCGTTAAGCTTGTGTCGCCGATTGTCTGTTTGGGCGCCGTCTCATACCCCTAATCCTTCTCTTTGGCATCCCCCCATCACAACTCCACATTTCTTTCTACGCAGCCCCAACCCTGATGCTGATATTTTATCTGCAGCAGATGTACGAGACATTCTGGAGGTTCTGACACCTGCGTATTCGCCCATTCCATTTCCAGTTGATGACGGTAAGTCAGTCAAATAAGGGTAGAATATTTTAGCATGGAAGTAATTGTTATCATGCTTTTGCAGCATTGTGCCCTGGAAATGACACTGAAATCGGGTGAGTTTCTTCGATTCCGGCTTGTATAATTCAGGAGGATATTTCAAAAAATGGATTAATTAATAGCTTTAAATGGTATGCTTGCTTGCTGTTTATGGTTATCGGTGACATGAACATTTGTTGCATGATTTTTCCAATATGAATATGAATGTGTTGGAAAGTGTCGAGTGTAGAGGGAAGCAAATCTGTATGGAAACTTTCAGAAAAGCCAAAATGAAAGAGAGTGGGAAATTTTATCTAAGCACGTATCTCTTCCACCATTTCCAGTTCCATGCTGATGAGCACAAAAAGGACATATCAGCCCAGCACCCTAAAAAGAAAGAGGACACATGGCTTTTTGGTGAGGTGAGATTCGTTTTCTGAAGCACCCTTTTTTGTAGGTCAGATGATGCATAATATTCTCCGGAGGTTGATCATCTTAAGAGCATTTTGTTGTTCCAGAATGAGGACTGTTGGTGGACGAAGGGTTATCAAACGTAGGCGAGCAAAAGGAAGGAAGAGACTAGCTGTTTGAGTTCATCGAACATAAAGGGTCTAGTATCCTGCAAGGTTCTGTAAGTTCCTACTTGTGAGATGCAGTAATCTTCAACAATGGGCAGAATTGGAGGAAAATACTTTGTCAACTAGTTGCAGCATGGATTGAGGTTTGTATTATGGAACTCGTTGCTCTGGCATTAAGCTATACCCTTTAAAATCTGAGTATGAATTTAAATTTAAGGATGGCACATTTTGCAGTGTGACTATTTGTTATCTCAGGAGCCTTGTCCTTGTATTCGACTTCTTATTTTTATAACCCTTTGAGCTGCTTAAATCCAGAACAACTTTTAGTTTGGAATAATTTCTTTGGACTAATTGTAATGGTTGAAGGAGGAAGAAATCTATTGATATCTGCAGGACATGTTTAAGCACATCTAATGGTTTAGGGCTTCCTTTCCTAAACCATGGATAAAATATTCATGCATTTTCACTTTTGTTTTGAGCTCAGGCAGTTCCAAATGCGTGTATGTGGCCACACTGGATATGCTCATATAGCATGGCATGTTCAAAGCCGACTCAGAAGAGATTCACTGTTTTATATATCAAGCTGGACAATTACCAGATATTATGGTGAAATTGTACTCTTAAATCTGTTGAAGCTGTTTTAAAGCCAAAAGGCACACATGCACATATTGCCAATAAAGCTCAAAATCTTATAACAACTCTTTTGATTTCTATGTCGTGGCAACACATGTACATATTGCAATTCTCTCGAATTGTATGTAAGAGGCTGGTCACATGAAGGTGTTAACGAGGAAGAATCCCTGTCAATCGTCTAAACGGGATCACATGCAGTCAATTGATAGGAACGGAGCCCTATTGATAGGGATTGCTTCCCTGGGCTCCTGCCCTCCGTTGAATGGGTTCATGTTGACAGGAATCCGTTTGATTTCAACAGGTGGTGAACCCTTTTGCTGCGTGAAAGGAGGACGGCTCTCTAGTTCATATCCTATCGAAGCTTCATGTGACCCTCCAAAAAAAAAGGAAATAATCCCTGTCAACAGCTTCATGTGACCAGAACAAGTGTCAACAGCTTCATGTGACCAGAAGAAGTGACGCATGTCATGTACAAAAGAAGTGACGCGTTGCTTTTAGTCCATTCAAGGAATGGACTACTTCGGTCGTCAGATTCATCGATCTTATGACTCGGAGCATATGGCAGGGCCTTTGTGCACCTTTCTTTTGGTTATGGTTGTTTATAATTGAGGGTATCTATCACATGGATCACTTCATTTGTGATGGGTTTCTTAAATTCAAGCACATTCTTAAATTCAAGCACATGCACTACTGTGTGTAAATTTCATTCCACATAATTTTCTATTTGCTTATTGTATCTGGAAATTTAGTATAGTTTGCCAAGCTTGGAATCATTTTGATCTTAGTGCACCTGTCCAGCATTCTTAACAAGTTGTTCTAGGTAAATTCTGCCATTTAGGATAGGGATATTTTGGTATATACAATGCCAAAGGAAAGGCATTTGATTTGTTATGCATCTCAGCAACTAAGATTTTTGTACCTTCATTGGATCAAGCACATCTAGATTGTTAATAGTTTGGACTTCATTGGAGTTCTGCGCAGAAGTCAAAATTCTAAAGGACGGGATCTAAGCAAGCTACTACAATTTCCTTAGATGGAGAATACACATTCTGATCCAAATTATATATTTAGAAGAAATAAACTATTCTGTCATATAATAGAAAATTTGCTTGTTTTGGATTTGTTCTTATTTTCTGATATCTAAGCAATGCTTTCTCTAATAAATAATAGTATATTTGTGAAACTGACGCTTTCATTTTATACAAACAGATTGTTGAGGGCTCAAATACCAAGTCTTTGACACATGTCAGTGGAACGTAGCTCTTCCATGCTTTTGAGGCACCAGACCGTTATTTTCCTACTAAAGAACTAGATTATATATAGCTCTTATGTTAGTCTTTGCTGCTCAAATTTTGATTTCAAGACATCTACCAGTGGCTATATAATTGCAAATTCATCATGGTGCATCGATATTCTTTAATTAAAGAAGGCACCCTCAAGTATATTCTTTCGGGATCGATAGAGTGCAGAGGATTTGTATCTTTTGCTCGGTCTTTTAACTCGCGATGCATGTCATGCCTTTCTCCAACCATAGCAGGCCACAACAAGGAGCACAACATGCAATAGAGAGCATTTCACACCATGCATGGAGCTCCATTATTGAATTGCCCTCAACTGCTTGTAGAATGTGATATAAGAGATACGCCACCTATGGACATACCACGGGGATTGCATGGCACAGATCTATAATATCCTTAAATCATTGACTTATAAATAGCGTTGTTATTTTCTATCACCTATCTCATATAATGCCTAATCTCTGAAATGCAGTAATACTTTTATAGGTTATGTGCAATAAACTTTTTGTTGTACATCCTATCCAAGGTTATCACTCATATATAATCGAGTGTCAATTTCTGTTTTATAATATTTGTTTGAAAACTATTTATTTGAAGAGCCCTCCTGCTGACATGTGGTATTGAAAATAATAATTTGCATCAAAAATTGAAAAGTAGAAGGGCGCCTGAAGTCTTGCACCACGGCTTTCCCCTGTTTGGAGTGCTCGCGCCATATGGACCTCAGGCATGCCATAGCGGATCAATGATAGTGCAACGGGCTTAAGCGAGGAAGGGTCGAATCTTGCCATGCCGGACACTCAAGAGGAAACCACGAGCGGGAAACATCGCCCTGTTCTTCTGAAACTTTAATACCGGTTTTGTGGGCCTTTTTGCTCCACGTATATGCTCATCGATTCCCGGATAGAATCCGATTTTGCCTCTTCGAAATGATGCCTGCTATAGTTTACGGACTACAAATGTCCCGCTTTTTTGCCGGTGATGGTATCGCCGCTGGTCTTTGGCGGGATCCATGTTGCCAAAGCTAGGGCCACATATTGAACTTGGACATGGGCGTTATAACGAGGTATGGCATGTCTACGTTTCCTTCAAATTTATCTTCTTTCCTTCACAATTCAATGCGGTTGAGAGTCCCTCTATACCGGCAAAAGCTTTCTTTGTCATCGGATCTAGAAATCTAGAGTTCCTTTATCTCCGGATTCGTCCATTTCTTCGCTTTCACGCTTGTGGCTTCTCGATTTATGTCGGCACTGCATCTGTCTGATACTTTGCCACATAGCCATCTAAAGTTGTGAATTTCTGAAAAATCCATCTTTGGTAGGGATATATGATCTTTAGATTCTGATTACGTATATTCATAAGAAATCTTGAATTCTCCTCAAGCGACCATGGCGACATCCTGTCCATCCAAGGTATAGATGAAGTAAAGAGAGCAAAAAGCAGGTTCTTTGTGAAGGGGTTTAGCGAATCAAGCACTTGGAAAATTACTGGCGGCAAGATTAGTGCTGCAAAATTAGAGATGGGAAAATCTATTCTGGATTATTGTTGCTTGCAGGCCATTCCTTCCAAACTTTGTTTTCTTCTCAAATGGGTTGCGGGCTAAGAACACGAAAAAAGGGGCAAAAGAGAGGCGGAAACATAGGGCTGTGCAAAAAGCTAAAGCGAACAATCCGAAGAGACAAACTTAGGAAAGAAGCTGAAGGCAAGATTTGTGCTACATGTTTTATTAGCTGATATGCTTATGTGCTGACTTTCTTGTGGCATTATGCTTCTCCTTAAAAGCTAGGTGAATATTTTCGCTACGGTTTGTTAGCTCCTGCTATTCTAGGGTGCTGCAAGGACTGCCATCAAATTGTTGGTTGATTTAGTGGAGGAGGTTGTTAGGTGTTAACTGTTAGATTTTAGTGTGTGCTTGCTATTGCTTGCTTTGTGCAGATAGGAACAGAAGTATTAATTGGGCTATGGTATGGTATACTGGCTAGATGATGTGGTAGGCTGGTCCAGGGTCGTGGGTGATCTCGGCAAAGAGCGATATGCCATGTGATCTAGTTGAATATTTTTGTGAGAACCTCCTCACTAGATTCATATTGCTAAGTTGTAAGGACTAACTGGACGTGATTAGCTTTACATTAAATCTTTTATGATACATATAAATGGATGATTGTTGGCAGTACATTAAGTTCTCTCATAATATGCTGCATGATTTTAATAATTCAAAATCTATTGTGTATGTTAATTCCAGGGACAGTATCATAGTATCATAGGCTTTAGAATGAATAATACAGTTTGCTAGTGCCTCTCTATTTTGCTTCAAGTTGCCTAAAGGCTAACATTAAATCATTCCATGTAGCAGTATCTATAATACAGAATGAATAATACAGAATGAATAATACAGTTTGTTAGCTGCTGTTGTAATATACTGCTGCAAAGACCGCCATCAAATTGTTGGTTGATTAGTGAAGGAGTTTGTTAGGTGTTAATTGTTAGATTTTAGTGTGTGCTTGCTATTGCTTGCTTTGTGCAAATAGAAACAGATTGGTATGGTATACTTGCTAGATGATGTGCTAGGCTGTGGTGATCTACAACAGGCATATATGCCATGTGATCTAGTTGAATATTTTTGGTGAGAACCTCCTCACTAGATTCATATTGCTATGTTGTACGGACTAATTGGACATGATTAGCATTACATTAAATCTCTCATGATACATAAATGGATGATTGTTGGCAGTACACTAAGTTCTCTTATGATATGTTGCATGATTCTAATAATTTAAAATCTATTGTGCTATTGTGTATGTTAATTTCAGGGACAATATCATAGTATCATAGGCTTTAGAATGAATAATACAGTTTGCTAATGCCTCTCTATTTTGCTTCAAGTTGCCGAAATCCTAACATTAAATCTTTCCATGCAGCAGTATCCATAGGGCTTCTTAATTACAACTGTTTGGCTTGGTGAATTGCTTGCTTCCTTATGAATACAAAAGGTTTGGTGGAGTAAATTATATTGAACATTGAGAAAGAACTTGGAGTATATCTTCTAAAACCCATTTTGTTCTAATTAAAAAATGTAATCTTTTCTATATTGTATTGATGACAAGATATGCTACATTTTATGAACATGTAGAGTCCAAGCAACTTCTGGGCCCTTTGACCTGCAAAAGATGTAAGTAGCGTTTATTTGCCTTGCACCCACATTAAAGGAATGGGGGAGAATAATGCCCATGCACAACTGGCCTTTTTAGCGTTATTTGATGATTTGTATATTCTTTGCACAACAATAATGTAGTAACCTCTCTCAGATGATTGGGAGTTTGTTAAAAGAAAGGATAATTGTCATCGTGGAGCAGGATTCAAATGTCGCAGATGCAAAATATAAAATTTTGCTTAAAGATATTTGCAAAACATGTTAGATCAAGTTTTAAGCTGTTCAAAATTGTTTCAATTCATGTGTTTTTGAAGTGGAGGGAGCTCAATCTACCATTTAAAAACATGGAAGCAATAATATATGATGCTTTAAATCACCCAGGGGAGTCGGAGAAGAGAAATGTTCGCGGCGGCCTTGGCCGATTTATGATGCATATTATAGATTTGTTCTTACCATATGGAAAACTATTGGGTTAATGGGTTCATCTTTTATTCATATGCATTTTGAATAACCATTTTGCATAGATATATTGGCAACTACAGAGGTTTGAATTCCCCATGCTCAGACACAGTTCAATTTTTGTATGTGCGGAACTTAGATTCTGTTGATTTAATGCAAAACATCTTTCCCAACGAGTCGTTATGGTCAATATTCTTCGTGCGGGCATTTAACACAAGGCAACAAAATGGAAGTTCAAATTCTGCATGTTCTAGCATGTATAGACGAGTTGGGGAAGAGAAACGTTCGCGGCGGCCTTGGCCGCCGCGATAAGTTTCTTGTATTTGAGTAATTGTAATATCTAGCATAATAAAGGGGGGTTACTTTTATATTTTTATATGTTTTTCCACATGGTTTTTCTATGATTTCGTTGTTGTATTCATGCAGGTGTACTAAATGGTATTTCTAGAGTTCATTCTTTTTGGGCCGTTGATTTGGAATAACAAATGCAATCCTATGGTTGTGTTTTTTTTTTTTCAATTTTGGATCTCAAATTATTTTAGGGTTTGAAGTCCTCCTAGTATTTTCGGCCTAGTATTACAGAGTTATTTTCGGCCAATTACCTTTTAGGGTTCTCGGCCAGTTTTCCTTACAAACAGGGATCTGGAGATGCATTGCTGAACATAAGACTCCATAAAATAAGGCAAGGGGCTTGCAGGGTCTGGAGATGCGTTGCTGAACATAGTCCATAAATTAAGGCAAGGGGCTTGCAAGGCCCTAGGTTCATCTGTGAAATTTCGAAATCTGTTGGTCTTGAAATTAGGCGTTTTTCCAAGTGGATTCTTTTTACCGGATATACCAATCAGATGGCATTCAGAACCCTTCTTCACCTATTTCCATATCTGGTCGAAATGTACCTGTAAGCTTCATGGGCTCTGTATTGACAGATATATTCAACATAATAATTGAATGACGGATTTGAGTTATTTTTTTGGCAGGGACAGAATGACGTTGACTGCGCTAGCTAAGTAAATCTGATACCCAACTTGCGTTTGGAAATATATCAGGTCAAAAGTATGTTTTATGTTCCGTTTATAAAGGCTTGGAAGTAAGAATAGGATGCATAGCATGCATTTCGGTATTGTTGATATGATTATGGAGCATGGGCTTGACAGCACAATCTCTTAATACACCAGAGTTGAATGCCTTGCAAGATTTTGCAAAGGCCCTGGAGATTTCCAACTGGGATTTAAGCACTCAAACTGACCCATGTAACTGGGATGGTATTATGCTGCATATTCTTGCAACTCAAATCATAGCAACATTGCTCAAATCAGGTTGTCTCACAGAGAGTATGAAGGATTCATCCCTTCTTCAATTTGCAACCTCAAAGCCCTTTGTCCAACTTTAAAAAATTGATGGGTAATATACCTGCCTGTATTGGCCAGCTTAAATCCATCTAAAAATTAGGCCTTGTACTAACCTATTTTATGGAAGCATTCCTACTAAGATTGGAAGCATGAGCAGCTTATTGAATTTGCACTTGGATAATAACAAGTTCAAAAATTAGGCCTTGACACTAACCTACGTTATGGAAGCATTCCTGCTGAGATTGGAAGCATGTGCAGCTTATTGAATTTGCACTTGGATAATAACAATTTTACTGGTTCAATTCCATATTCCATAGCAAATTTGACCCGCTTGCGAGACCACCTTTTAGCTACCAATTCCCTAACAGGAACCATTCCAGCGGAGCTTGGAAGATTAAAAGATGTGACTAAACTGTGGTTTCATTCTAACAATCCTCAAGTTGGAACATCCTGCTGCCATGCTATGGCAGCATGGAAGAGCAAGACACATTTTCATACTCTCATCCTCACACTTTGATTTGAACATAGATATACAAGGAGAATGCATCTTTGCACACTTTGATAAGAAGACTTGAAGACCAAGGTGAGGACATTTGACAAAGGTCATACAAGCAAGCCATGGAAGGTGATTCAAGCAAATGTTGAAGAGTTGAAGACCCCTTGAAGAGTTCTTGGTATGTGATGCCACTATTTGAGTTCTTGGCATAACTACATTTCTTGATTCCGATCTTAAACCTTCTACAACCCTTACCATGAAATATGCCCATGAGAACCCAAGCTCCATGCCTACACATCATCTCCTAAGGAAAATTGGCCTAGAAGATTTTTTCTAGTCAAAACTTCTCCTTTACATGTCATTCACATCCCACACACACTTGCCATACCATCACCATCTCATTGAAGCATAAATCTCCACTTGATTTGGTCGTACACATGGTCAAAAGGTGAGAGAGATTGCAAAATTCCTAACGGAAGCAATTAAGAGTTAAAATTTGCCTAGAAAATGCAAATTATATGCATGGGTACTTAAATTGACCAATGGTATCACTCAAAAAAGGCCAAGTCACCATACATGTCATTTTCATTGCCATCTCACATCATACACGTGTCACCCCTTTGAAATTCCACCCTTAGCAAAAAATCTTCAATTTAAAGTGTATAAGTTCATAAGGATGACATATTATCTTGCCACATCATCACCTACTCCTCATGTTTTGACTACAAAAAATATTCTTAGCCAAGTTGTTTGACACCTCATCACTCCTACTTGCCATGTCATCCTTACATTGCCAACTCATCATGCCTACATGCCACATCACCATTCTTATACCTCTTTTCAAAGCAAAAATTGAAAAAACTTTTTTTGCAAAAAAGATTCCACGATCCTTTGAGAGCATAAAAAAAGATCCTTTTTGCAAAAAAGAAATTCAAAAAATTCGTTTATTTGGGCCTT
Organism: Isoetes taiwanensis; assembly: GCA_021234155.1. Taxonomy (NCBI): domain Eukaryota; kingdom Viridiplantae; phylum Streptophyta; class Lycopodiopsida; order Isoetales; family Isoetaceae; genus Isoetes; species Isoetes taiwanensis. The sequence goes on from JAJEKV010000037.1 coordinate 11,319,453, forward strand.
CAAATATAATTTCTTGGGAATCGTGCCTGACCTTACTTTGCAAAAAAAAACCTGGCAAAGCCTATCTATCCCTCCCCCGGTATATCCGGGCGCGCAGGGCGCTGGAGGTACCGAGGCCCACGTGGATACAACACGCATTTTATTAATAATATTGATTTTGTCTGTTGTTAAATACCCCGGTCTTCTCATTTGAATTTGGCCTGTGGGATATTTCAAGAACCCTAATCTCTGGAAATGCCAGGATCCGGCAAATTAGCTCGAAGCAACCACCCAATCATGACCCCGAGCTGTCGGATTGTCCTGTATGACACCAAGAATTCATCACATAAGCTAAAAGTCCGGATTGGCCAAGAACGGGGTAAACAGGGGAATTTTAAAAGGGGATTTTGTCCTCAGAAGATTTTCGAGGGCTTTGAGGTGAAAGACAGATCGATTACCTTGAAGAAGGACCGGTTCACACATCTGGAGCTTGATTCTGCCTTCCAAACATGATGTTTCGCATGAATTATTGACAAATTTATGTTGTTTACTTGACCGTATACCTTTTTTATCCTGTGCCCAAGACTTAGAGCTTGGAAGTATTATTGTTTGCCTGTGTGATCCTGAGGTGAATGAAAATCCGAGCCTTGTTGATAAATTGATGAGTGCTTCCTATTGATTTTGTGACAGACATCATTCCTATACATTACTTAGCCTTTGCATCTCATTTCGAGAAAGGGAGAAAGGAGAAGCATAGCATATAAGCATCTATAATATGAGTTCATGGTAATAAAAAAGGTTTGCTTGATTTATTGGTAAAAGTTTAAGCCTGCACCACAGGGTCATTGATCTGTAATTGCAACTCCATACTTATATTCTGCTCAAGTAACCTTCATTAATTCATTTGCATAAGTCATTTAGGCATTAATATTGCATAGAAAAGAAAAAAGGTGCATCCAAACATCTAGCAATTCCAAATTTATCTGCTATTCATATTCTGTGACAGGTAGTTATCAAAAAAATCAAAATTCCAAAAAGATATACATCTTTCTGCAAAGAGCACTCTAGAACATTGTGTGCAGACATTTTAGAGAGGGATTGAAGCATCAGATCTCAAAAAGAAGCTATCTTTATCGAGTTTGAAAATTTAACTCTCTCCCGAGGATATTGACCAAAAATTGACCTGGTCAGGAATGCTTATTTGACAAGCTTGTTTTTATCAAAATCTATCTACTTTTTTTCCAACATCCTTTAAGGTCCTCTGCAGCTCTAGAATCAAGAATCATGAGTAAAATCCCTTTAATTTGCATTTGACATGCATTCTTGCAAGGCAGACTTTTTTTCTCTTTAAGGAAAGTTGTTCTTAATCACCGTTGGAGCATGTTTCTTGGGATTTTTCACGCAGGGTGGTTGCCTCAAGCAACTTGGAGGTTCTAAACCACTGAGGTTGAAGGTTTTGCCAGGAACACCTTCATCATTTTGGAGGCTCTACCGAGATTACTTCCTGGAATTTGAACTCATGGCCCCAGGAGAACTAATGAAGCACCAGAGCATGCTGAGAATCATGAAGCTTCTGCTGCAGTACCAGGTGTGAGTATACAAGAAAATACAGGTATGCCTTGTCATTATTTTGAACTGAATATGCCAATTCCTGTCCCTACTTTTGATGCAAGCATAAATGCTAACAATTTTCTGAAAACTTTTGAGGAGTATTATCAAGAATATGGACACAAGAAAGGTTGCAAATTTTCTGAGTTTAAAAAGTGTTTCAAGAATGATGAGGTCAGAGCTTGGTTTGAATATTTTATGAGTTTAGGAGCTAATTCTTGGGATGAATTAGTTAAGAAATTCTTGGCAAGGTTTAGTAAGCTATTAGATCCACATGATTTGATTTTTGAACTGCAAACCTTTCATATAAAGCATGGTGAGAGTGTTCACCAATATATGGAAAGGTTCAATCTCTATCTTGTCAAGTGTCAAATCAACCAAGTTCCTAACCATACTTTGCACCTTGTGGCATCTTTTATCAGAGGTTTGAGCAGTAGACCAAGAGTGCACAAGAAAATGCTCAAGATCCAAAAACAGGAAGGCTTTGACACAATACATAAGGCTTTTACTAAGGCCACTGAAATTGCAGAGATGATTTCTTACATACCAGATGATATGCACTAACCCCATGATCCTTTCTTTCCAGATTATGAGTAGGAATACATGGGACCAGGACCTGTGCCAGTTTATGATGTTCAGAAGGAAAAGAAAAAATCAAAAGTGGAGGATGCTGAGGGTCCTGTGGCAGATGTGAGAGCTGAGATAATCAAAGTGTCAGAGGCTCTAGTCGAGGTGACCAAGTAACTCCAGGAAATGAAGAACTCCAAATCTGAAAAGGAGAATTTATCCACCTTGTGCTCACTGTTCGAGAAATTCTCGTTCTTCTGATTACTGTTGGTATAACTATTTTTTATTGGAGACCGATTTATTTAACAAATTCCACTTATAAGGTATGTGCTAAAATTATTGCCTTGAGAATTAAAGATCATTTGCAAAAAAATGTATCAGCCTGAATCAATCTGCCTTTCTTCCTAACAGATTCATTCTTTTTTTTTTTTTTTTTTAGGGAAAAGTGGGGCTTTTATGCTTCATTTAAAGAAAATACATAAGGAAAAGGAGTGAAGATATCACTCTGGTATTCGCCTTTCTTACAAGAAAAGGCTTACAAAAGATATACAGTAGATAATATAGTCTATGTTGTGGTCTAGATACGAGACCATCAAATAGCCTTAGGCTGAGATTTAGCATAAGGTAACTTATGTAGAAGATGTCTAGAAAGATCTATCCGATATTATAGAAAAATTGAAGTCCTCTGAGTCCACATAATTGAAGCTATTCTGCAGCATAGATGAGGTCCTGGATAGTAAGATCAGCTATCGTTGTGTTGCCAAAGATGTTCAGCATTTTGTCTAGCTATTTGATGGTGTAAGTAGAAAAATCAAGAGGCAAGAGCACATGTGCCTGACGTTTGCTGCCATTTGTGAAACAGAACCTCAAAATATGGCTTTAATCCATTAAATCTCTATACTCCTGACCTTTTTAGCATCTGCTTCGGAGCCTTTGTATGTACCACTTCTTGTTTCAATTGGATCATTATGTCAGCAACCTTTGTTTGTTTGGGAAATGGATTGGACTTCCCCTTCTTCAGCCCCACGCACTGGTGCACCTAGTTTAGCCAGCCCTGTGAGGTAAACCATTTGCATCAGTTATTATGGTAAAGGAAAAATTGAATTTTCCTTTGAAGACTCCAATTCTATCCCATTCTTTGCCATTTTTTTTTCCTTTTTGTTGTTCTTGGGCCATTGTTGATTCTTCCAAGACCAATAGAAAATTACATTTCAACTAAGTCAAATTAGGATCTTTCTTCTCAATGGCCACTCGGTTCCTATGCTTCCAAATAGCCCTGCTTGTATTCACCAATTTGGAATGAGATTCTAAGAATTGCCTCAGGAGTCCCTTTGTTAAGCTGTATGTTCAAAATTCTTCTAACCAAGGGCATTCGAAAACATGATTTGATGTTGCCAATACGTAAAGTCCGGGCAGGCTGCATTCAACCAATCAAGTTATGACACATGGTAGATATTCATTTTGAGAATGTCACCTACGGGAGTTCTTGGTCTACATTCTGCTATCTTGGTCTACATTCCGAAATTTCCTCCGCTTGCTACTCGCTATTCTGCAACAAATCAGTCTTAGAATGAATCAACGGCTGAATGCAGCCTGCCCCGGACTTCACGTTGAGAGAATGGCCCCTGGGCTTGATTCCAACACAGTCAAACCGGCCTCCGCCTCCCGCGTCGGCCGATTTTCCTGCGCTGGAATGAAGCCCAGCGGGCCATTCCCTTATACAAAATACACACTCTACAAGTGTTCTCCTGCCATCTCCAATTCTGGCACCTCTGCTATACTCACCCTCAACCATTTTGAAGAGGGAGGTGCCCCCTCTTGAGTGCGATAACCAGTACCACTCTGACACTACCAGACTTGGTTTTCCTTTCATGGTTGCTATAACAATGGTAGCATATGCCTCAAATCTATCAATATTACTGCTAGCAATGGGCATTCCACTACTAGTGGTGGATCGCTCTTGGACTTGACCAAGCCCTTGGGGAGGCCAAGATCACTTGGACTCTTATGTAGCCTGCTGCAGTTGCAGGCCTAGTTTGAAGAGCACTGCCTGATTGAATAATCTTTACAGATGCCTATTATTTATCACAATTTTATAGTTTTATCCATCTTATATACGGCCCGTATCTATCAAATCAAATATACCTTGCTTTTTGTTGGCCTAAAATACTACATATATATGTCATCTGAGCAACATCTCCCCTTCTTTGGAAACGATTGAGTGTACTCACCTCCAATTGCTTACAAATTTACATATTGTGCTAAAATATTTTAGCAGTTACCTCCTCAGATTTCCTGCTTTCCTGCTTTTCTCAGGTGCCAAAAGAGGCCAATTAATCTGGCTTATGGGTTCCAACAGCTGCAAAGCACGGTTCCTTCAGCTAGCACGATTCCTTCACCTTCTTGAGCATACCCTGCCATCATCAGATTCCATGCAAATAGACTTGGGTTTCGCAAACCATCAAAGACTGTACGAGCCTCGCCCAACCAGAACAGTAATATAGGCTATCTGCTGACAAAAAGTCTTGTTCCCTATTTATCACATAATGATTCCATCTTAATAAAAAGAGCTAAAGGAAAGAAAGAAGCTTTTAATATGGAAAACATATCCTGCAATCATGGCATTCGTGAAACTAAACGTCTAATTTGGGATCTGTCATGGCACTCGTGAAACTAGACCATCGATTTGAGATCTCTCAAAGACCTGACGAGCCTCTTAAATTCTGAGACTTAGCATACATGTCAACAAGAGTATTACCTAAAACAATGTCAAATTGGTCACCACTCCTTATGATATCATCGTGAATAAGCCTTCCTTTCTCAAGCTCTGCACTTTGTTGCACACGAGGTATAGTCGTTCTTCCTTCCATAAACCCTTAAGATCGTTCAAAAGCTAGGCTGTTGCATTGGCTGAATAGCAAAGCAAAGAATTTGAATAGAGTCCATCGCTTGCAAGCTGTTGAAGAAATTAGGAAGATTGTGGACAAGCCATGTGAAATTTTAGATTTTTTAGCTCTCCATAAACTAGGTCCAACTTATATTCACATCTATGTCTTCGCTCTGTGTTTTCTTTAACTTTCTGATAATAGTCCTATATAAGATAAATGAAACAGCCAAAACCAGACTAGATGGCAGGTAATAGAAATAAGAACCACCAACACCAATTTCTATATCTATACCAATGTTTTCATTCCATAAATTCTTTACTCCTGCTACTAGAATTTCTTTCCAATTCAGAAAATGGTTTGAATACTTAATATATACATCTTTTTAACACGGCTATCTCTTCTTAAAACCGTATTTTTTACGTTCATAAAACAAATCAGTTTTAGCACTTCCAAGATTAACTATTTTGGGGCAGCCATCGCGGTCTTTCTCTTGTTGAGTACACTCCTTGCAGTAATATGCATCTGATATGCCAAGCCCACCACAGATAACGCATCTTCCTTGATAAGAACCATAGTTACATTCATCACATACCCGAACCAATGTGCATGGCCTCACATAAGAATCACAGATTACACATTTTCCATCACACTTCTCACAGAGTCGGCCAATTGCTATGCCAGGTTGTTTGCGACACATGATTAAATCAGGATGATGTTTAGCCATTTAGCTTGTAAACTGGAAAGATATTCCTGCACAACACAATATCCTTTAGCGCAGATTTGGCATCTTCATATGGTAGAAAAGGTGAGGATGATAGATTAGTCACATGCATTTACAAGAATAGAAGATTATGCTCTGGCTTAAGTAAATGAAGACGCATGTTTAAAGAAAAATGAGATTCCAGGTACAGAAATCATAAAACCTGATACTGAGAAATTTTACCAAACACGCAAAGATGAAAACTCAGAGGGATTGATAAACTGGGAACACATACCCGTATTCCGCACTCCGCAGTCACCTCGCCTTGCGTCAGAAAGGAGCTTCCCCACCGGAACCCTAAAGTTCAATAAGGATCAAAAATAATTTTCAATGGTTCATATAGATACCGGAAAACAAATTCCTTTTCTACGCATATCTAATTTATATTGGGTAGATTTTATTTTTGATACCCATTTCACACGTGCATGGTGACTTGGGGATATGTCTTACCCTGGTTTGGGTTGATCCTGCCCTCGGGGATCCCCAAATAGGATCCCCTCCTCTGGGATCCCCACGCGAGATCCCTTCCTCCTGATCCCACGCTTAATCACGCTAGATTAACGCCTTTACCGCTTGATTTAATTTTGCTTTTTATTCGGACGGAAGCGAGGCCCCGATCTTAAAGCGCCGCTCTACTTCCCTCCCCTACATCTACCTGGGTCCCTTTGCCCTCCCGATTCCTGACCAGCTAAACCGTCAACGATCGCGATTGATTCTGCCGGATCGAGGGAGAAAATCCCACAAAGAAGTTTGCCCCAAAAATCCCTATAAGGGCCAGGATTTTTAAGCAGTGAATCGCTAAGCGAACTCGATCCCGGCCCTCCGGGATCACACCTCTTGGGTATCCCGTCCTCCGGTATCACCCCTCCGGGATCCCCCAAACCAGGGTAAGACTATCCCGCGCCTGCATGGTGTGCAGTACTATCATTTATAAAACAAGACGCTAATGCATCAATGGGTCGCCCATTGGAATGGGCTCCCAAACAACATCCCTAGTATAGACCTATAACTTATGTGTATGTTTCTTGGTTGATATAAGTTTCGCATCAAGTAATGGGCTCCCAGATAAGATCCTTAAAATAGACTAATTTATGTGTATATATTTCTTTGTTGATATAAGCTCCATGTGAAAAACACAGCATGCAGGAACCTTGGAAGTATGGAAGTTCATAGTGTGAGACCCAATATTTATTACCATGGTTTAATGCCCAAGGAAGATGCTTTTATGCCAGGCTACTTTTCAATTTACTTTGGGAACCATGATGTGCAAAATTTATTGACATGGAAACACATATTAAGATATTGTGTGAATATAAATTTTCACAACATGTTCTTATAAATTTTTAATCACCACCTTCACCTTAAAAAACTCTGTTTGATTGTGCACAACTTAAATTTGGTAAACATGTAATTGAAGGGCATATTATTTTAGCGGAGATTGGTCTTCTCCCTTTGGAAGCACATGCAATCTTTTGCAGAGGTAGTCATTCACGAGCTTGTCCAAACAAAGTCTTGGAGAAATTATGGTCCAAACAAGGGAGAAGAATGTCCCTTTTAAAATAGAGGTGAATCCAATGGTAATTTATGGAGAACAAGCTTATCTAAAGGTGTCGTTACCAAAGCACAATGGGGGTCTGATTGCAAGATACAGAACGAGCGCACACCATCTCGAGGTAGAGACAGGCAGGTTGGCACAGAAGTCCCAAGAACGAGATAATATGCAAATATTGTGGCAAGACAGAGATCGAGGATGAAAACCATATGTTCGTGCAATGTTCGGCCTATCAGGATTTAAGAGCTAAATTTCATATAGATGCTCCAATTTTGTATATGTTCTTGGAAGTGGATCCGAAGATTTTATGTAGATCTTGGAAGGGTTTCAAGAAACAAACTTTCTTGGATTCGCAAATATAATGACCACTTAGATAGAGGAAGCTTACCAGCATAAAGCAAAATTGCTTAATTAATAAAAGAAAACCCTACCATCTTTCGTAGAGTATGACAAAACCCTTGTTTATATATCTTGTAATAATTTAATCCTTGTTTGGAAGGCCACATTGAGTGCATTCTTGACATTGCACCTACAAAAGCTGTAGATAAGATAAGAATGCCCACCAGATAAAATAAACCATACATGCTTTTCATGATTTTTTTTTTTTTTTTTTTTTTTTGAAGGTACGAGATGATTTTTTTCATTAATTAAGGAAAAACATACAATATAGCTCGACTGCCTAGACAAATAAGCAAATCAAAACAGAGCAAAGTTAACATAGATCCAAAGTTTTCAATATCTTCCCAAATTATAAAATCTAGGTCTTCAAGGATGGTAGACGTTATGAATCAGGTCTTCAGTGAGAATCAAAGGATATGAACCTCGATTGTAACCTCTCAAGAAACAAGAAAAGGTCTTCTAGAAATCTTTATACTAATAATAGCAAGCTTGATGATTGGACTTCGGCACCACCAGAGTAATCAGTCTGGCAAAGGAAAAGCGAACAGAGATCGCTTCAAGGTAGCCTTCAGGTGTTCCACAAAATTCTGATATTACTAAAAACCTGCAAAAGCAAAAGATTTTATTGCATCCAGAAAGAAGCAATGCTGTCAATCCGAGACGTGGAGATCGTAGATATTTTAGGATCATCAGAGTCTAAGGCAGATAAGAATAGAAAGTTGTAGATGTGGAAAAATTTGTTAACGGTACCCAAAACATAGGAATCGGCCATCCACATTTGGTCCCTTATCAATCTGTAAAAGTCATGTTGGACCATAAGCTATCATCTTATGAGTATAGTACATATGCCTGTATCTAGCAAATTGTCTTTCAGTGAAGTCCTAGTGATGCTTATGAACAAACCAGAACATCTAGACCATTTGGAAGACTTCTCTGTGAATATCCCAGCCCATATTCTTTCTCTTGCCTTGCACTCATCATTATCCCTAATCATTTGCCTGACAGGAGAGGGAAATTTGACTTGGCATTCATGTGGCCTTTCATCACCATATAACTTGACCTCGTACATGCTTGCCCCACTGTCAAACCTTCTTCTTTGATGGCTTCTGCATAACTCCATATATCCTATGCAAAGAGATTCTTTATTGACCTAAACAAATTAAAATACCTTTCGTATGAACCAAATTGATCCCAGCACCTGTCATAATTATCAAAAATAATTGTCTATGGGTTGTAGCACATAATTCCAAATCATATATAAAGTGAATTTTAATCCATGTAACAGAGAATCTCTTATGGCCATATAAAGATCTATTTTTCTTTCCATGAATGGTGTTTTTAAAGATATTATTAGTCTGTAAGAAATTAATAATGGAGCTTCTATCATGAGTACCAAAGTATTGATCAAACCATCTACAACAAGGCTTAAGCTTAGGACAGAAGAATATATGCTCCATGTTTTCAATGTCATTGCAATTTAGGCCCTTTTTCCATGGCACCTATGTCTTATATTTCGCTTAATGTTATTGGGCCACGTAAGAAAATAAGTCACCGTAGCTTTTCCACTGAACAATTTAAGACATGTCTTAAATTGGTTCCGTACAACTTGAGAGGAGCATTTTATTCCGGGGGAAACCCCCCGCCACAAAATAAGGTAGGCATCCCTAACCTATCAGAGAGCTTCTCTGCCGCATCATTCGGTTGTCATAAAAATAAGTAAACGGAAGCATAGATCAAGCAACAAAGCAATGGATTCCTCGCAGCATCAAGCAAATGCGAAGAAATGGATTTCTCTCGGTCGGGGATTTCTCATGATTCGGCCAAAGCCCAAAACATGCAATACAATTCCAAAACAAGAGTTATCCCGTAATGTAGAAAATGAAATCGTGATTTTTAGAAAAGATTGGCCGAACGTAGCAACCGGGCAAGCGAGGAAATGGCCATCTTTTTTCCTCATGCATTTCAGCTTTTCATTGATTTTTTTGGGGCGATAGTGGCATGCCAGAATGGCCCAGGTAGCAGCCTTCACTCTTCTGATAGACCCATGAAGACGATCTGCCATGGATGTTTTTCGCCGGAATTGGAAGCTATGGAGTTAGAACTGGCCCTGGAAATAGAACGCCTTTTGATGGGGCTGATTGACGCCCATTTTTGGGGCGATCTCGAATCAAACAGCAGAATGGATTTCTGAGCTTTTCGATCAACAGGTCGGATCTGTGTTTAGCGGATTTGTAGTTGTTTCTTATTGCTCGTTTTTTGCTCTCTCTCTGTAATTCTTATCTCTGTTTTTCCTATTGATTCGAAGGTATTAAAGGAGTAGTGGAAAACCAAATTTATGAGACATGGCTTATATTATAAGACACCTCTTATAATCAAGCCATGGAAAACTAATTTTTTTAAGACATGCCACAAAAATGACGTGGCACCTAAAATGCTGTCTTATAATTATAAGACAGCCATATTTTAAGTCAGCCGTGGAAAAAGGGCCTTAGAGGGCATAGAGGAGATAATCTCTAATCTCTCTTGGAATAACTCAGAAGACAGAGGACACTTTTGTTGGCAATTAGCCAAATGGCGAAAGAAATCTTCTTAGAAGTATAAGAATTCCAGACATTGCCAATCAGAGATTTAGAGGCCAGTAAACCAAGATTCCATTGGGAAGCTGATTTAGCCAGATTTGCATGTTGATTGAGAAAATCATAAATGGTACTAACCTTGTAACAAGTTTTTTCATTCAGCAACCAATCAAAATCAAAATTTGGAGTAGGAGATGGCACAATATCCCACACAGTCTGCTTAATGTGATAGAAGATCTTTTTATCTGAGACAGTACACCTGATTTTCATCTTCAAAGTAGACCAAGATATCCATCTATTATTGTTCCAAAGATCTTTAATAGATTTTAAGCCGTTGGATTTTCACTTTTTGTAAATTTGGGGGTGCTTCAGAGCAAGTACATATTTTGGATGATCACTAAAGATAGGGGACCAAAACATAGACATCTTGAGATGAGTTAGATTCACACTTGAGAAAGCAAAAGCTGGATAAATATTGTTCCAAGATTTTAGCATATTTCTCATTAAGGGAGATATATTATGAGCAGGATTGAGCTCACAAAAGGCAGAGTTTGGGAGCTCAAAGAGAGATTGAAAGATGACTAGTAGGACTGCTTCTAGAAAACCAATAATTAATGAAACCAGAAGCAGCATAGAAGAATCTCTCAAAGCTTTCCAAATGAACTTCCCTGCCAAAGCTTAAGCTTGCTTGAGTAAGTTCTTACAGTTTAAGCCTCCATCTATCTTTTTTCTCAATTCTACTATGCATTGGGACACATCCATACGGCTACGAGTGACGGGAGGCTGAAAGGCACTATATGCAATGTAGAACAATAGTCATAGAGCAGAGCTGTATGATTGGGCCCATCAGTCGCACCTGTTCAAGATCTTAGTGGAGCTTGTCCTTTTATACGGGTTGAAGTATGGGGCTCAATAGTGTCCCTCACTACCTGGAATGACTTTGAGCAGGTGCAGAAAGACGTCTTGGTACGAACACTACGGGTGAAGTCCACAGTCCCATATCAAATTCTGTTGCAAGGGATAAGAGAGCTCAATGGTTGGCTAGATGGAATGTGCAGGAGCACATGTGTATACATGTGCAAATAGAGGCAGATCACCATAGCTTGAGACAATATCTCGACGCTTGCTTCATCAGCAAGCTCTAGGATGCCAGTGCCCTTGAGGTCAAGACAGCACACTACCAGTGCCACATACACATTAGCACGGTCCCCGGAATGCTACCGGCGTACCCATTTGCCTATGAAAAGACACAAACTCATTGCCTCCATTCGCACAGGGGCACACCATCTTCGAATTGAGATGGGCAGATGGATTGGTGAGCCACACCAACACAGGCTTTGTCATTACTGCCAAATGGGAGTCATTGAGGATGAATCTCATACCCTTCAAAGCTGCCCAGCATATGATCAAATCTGGATGCGCTATGCTGAGTTGGTCAGACCTGGCCAGCTGCTACATGTGACATTGAGTATGGCTTTCATACGGATGTTGAGATCATACCTTTAGGAGGTTATGGATATGCGAGATCAGCTATGCCCTCGGGAACACACTTGACACATGTATACATACATATATTTCATGTTGAAGTATACCTATACAATTTGACAACATTCTTATTACTGCCACGATTTTTCCCTCGAAAACCCTTTAAATACAGACAGTAATAAGTTTGTAGCACTCCTTCATTGGGTCCCATAGGCTGATTGGTCTCCGTGGATGTTAAAAATCATTCTTTCTTTCTTTCTATAGACAGTAGCAGGAGCAACCAAAGCAGAGGAGAAATATATATGGAAATTAGCAAGAATCGAGCTGGCAATAACAGTTCTACCAGTCAGAGAGATTATTCTTGTAGATGTGCAATTTGGCTCTGATCTTTTCTACAATTGGAGCCCAAAGACCAGTAAGATTAGCATTTAGGGATAAAGGCATACCTAAAAGCCTAGAGGCTTGGGAAATGTTGATGACATTAATCCATGCAATCTGATTTTCAGAAATATCCCCTATAATAGTGCATTTTTCAAGATTTGGAGAAGTACCCGAGGCAGCACTGAAATCACTAATAATATTCATGAAGTTAGAGATATTATTAGGATTATTCTTGAGAAAAGAGAACGTGTCATCAGCATATTGCTAAGAAAGTTCTCACTGCCAAGAATTTTGAGCCCAGTAATATTACCATTGTTTTGATGATGCATAACAGCTTTAGTCAATAGCTTAGTAACCACAATGAAAAGAGAGGGAGCAAGCTTAATATGACTACTAATGAAAGAGTTATCTGGAATAGGCTTATGGAGAATTTTTGCTATATCCCACCCTCATCTTCTAATACTTACTTTTGGAGTAACAATAGGAAAAGAGATCAAAGTGTCTATTGTCTGCTAAATAAATTTTATGTTTGCAATAAAACCCTGGACTCATGGGATAATGTAGTAGTCATTAGTGATCTGGATAGTTCGATATCAGATCACTACCCTCAAGTGTTGGAGAAGATGGATGGAGCTAGTAAAGGGGGAGATAATATCCCGTTCAAATTCAACACAGACCTATTAAAAAACAATAAATTCTATTGGGAATTTAAGGAATACTATAATTTGCTGCCTTTGGACAGAAAAACAAATCCATGAAGGGCTTCCTTGATAAGATGAAGAAATGTAAGGCATGGATCAAACAATGGGGGAAAGAATGGTACATGGAAATAAAGAAGAGAAAAACAGAGTATCTACAATGAGATCAAAACTATCAAAAAAGATTTATTCATAGACAAGGACAACACTTTGTTGCAGAATAAGAAAAGTAGATTGGCAATTCAGGTTAAGGTATTAAAGAAGAGGAAGCTAGATCTTTGGCTGTAAGAAGCAAATGCACATACACAAACAACATGGATAAAGGAAGCTCTGCCTTCTTTTTCAAGAAAGCTAAGAGTAGAATTTTGAACAGTGGCATAATGAGGGTCAGGGATAATACAGGCAAATAGATTGATAATCAAAAGGAAATTGAAATGTTCTTTCATGAAGAGTATTCCAAAATGTTTATTGAACATCCAATTGATCAAGGCAAGCTAAAAACTTTTTTTGAAAAGATCCCAAAGGCATAGAAAAACATTGACGATGAGGAAATTCTAAAAGTCCCAATGGAGAACGAAATTTTTAAAACTTTTAAAGCTATACCCGAGGATAAGAGTCCTGGCCTAGATGGTCTATAGCCAAAATTCTATGTGGAATTCTGGGAAACTATGAAAGAGAATTTAACCATCTTTTTCTAAGGAGCCTGGAAGGCAAATAGATTGAACCCAGCAATAAATGCTGGTCATGTAGCACTAATTCCAAAGGTGGATAATGCTCAACAACTACTCTCACTAATACCAGTTATAAAGTGCTAGCTGAAATCCTTGTTAATAGAATCCAATGTGTCCTTATGAAGATTATCAGTCCATGTCAATCAGCCTTCCTTCCCAACAGAAACATGAAAATTACATAGGAGCTGTTGAGGGCATGAACATCACTGCCTCCTCAGCTCTTCTTATAAATGGTACTCCCACAAACCTGTTCGATTACAAAAGAGGTGTAAGATAGAGTTGCCTCTTGGTGCCTTATTTGTTTCTTATTGTGGCAGACATAGTGACTAGAATGGCCCTTAGTCTGCATGAGAGTAGGAAGATCAATTGTCTAAAACTGCCAAAGGAAAATGGATCTTTTGTTCTTGCGCAATATGCTGACGACACTTTTGCTTTTCTTAAAGCTGATGATAATAGCCTGAAAAAATTTCTGGAAGCCCGCCACTCATTTGGGGAAGTTTCAGGGGTGCTACTCAACAAATCAAAAAGTGCTATCATCCTAGATACAGACAAAGTGAATCTAGAAGGCATTAAAGTTATTGGCCAAATGGAAGCTACAAAGATTTTGGGACTCCCAATTGCCCTAAATATGTCTACCAAAGGATTATGGGATCAGATAAACTCCGGGATCAAAAAGAAAATAATGATATACCCTTCTTTCCTCTCCTTGGCTGGAAGAGTGGAAGTTGCTAATGCAGTCATTGCAAGTACACCTTTTTTTTTTGCCTTAGCATTGGTAGCAGATAGAACATCTTACAGGAGTATCGAAATGGCTATCAGGAAATTCATATTGCAAGGTGCCCATAAAGTGGCTTGGAGTGATCTTACCAAGCCAAAGAGTCAAGGGGGTCTAGGTTGCAAAGACATATTTACCCAAGCTTAGGCTTTGGATGCAAAAATGATTTGGAGGGCCATCTACTCAAAGAACCCTTCCCCTGCTCTGACAATTATAAAGTATTGGGTAGAAGAATCACATCCAATTGGCAGCCATACTCTTAGACATCAATTGCCAGATTTTGCTTTTTTCCAATTCTCTCCCTGTTTGGTACCTCAAATGTAATCAAAAGAATGATGGAAGCATGGAATGACGATGCACTCTGCTATAGACCCCCATAATTAAATGCCAGATTGAAAGACATAAATTTGTTTTGGCATCCTAATTTTGCCCCATAAAACATTGGATGCTTGGCTTTAAAACATCCACAGAAATATATGTAATGGTACAGGGCTGGCATCTGGAAAATTGAGGATCTGAGGATTGAAAACATATGGCTAAGCTGGGAAGAAATTCAATTAAAAATCAAAGGCTCAAATTTAGACAAACAGATCTTTGTAGATGTCATGGATATAGTGGGTCAGCACCAAAAATTGGCTCAAGCATCCAATACTTGGACTCTAAATCAAAAAGAAGAATACGGAGTCAGAGATATTTATAAAGGATTACTGAAGACCAAACCTTCTAGAGCAAATTCATTGTAGTTGTGTGAGGAAGAAAACCTAGCTACTACTTGTTGCAAGGGATGGAAAACATATATGCAAATAAAATAAATATTTTCAGATGGCTGGTGCTGCATCAAAGTCTTTATACAAACTCCATCAGATGTAAATATGATACTACAATTAGCAGTGAATGCCCCCTGGATATGGAAATAAAGAACCATCAAATCATGTTTTCGAATGCCCGTGGTTAGAAGAATTTTGAACATGGACTTCACAGCTTAACAAAAGGGGCTCCAGGCTGCCTGAGGCATTTCTTAGAATTTGATTCCAAATTGGTGAATACAACCAGGGCTCTATGCTGGTGGATTATCTGGAAGCATAGAAATCGAGTGGCCATTGAGAAGAAAGATCCCAATTTGACTTAGTTGAAATGTTTCCTATCGGTCTTGGAAGAATCAACAATGGCCCATAAACAAAAAAAAGGGAAAAAAATATGATAAAGAATGGGATAAAATTGGAGTCTTCAAAGGAAGATTCAATTTTTTCTTTACTATAATAACTGATGCAAATGGTTTACCTCATAGGGCAGCAGAGGAGGTTGGCTAAACTAGGTGCACCAGCGTGTGGGGCTGAAGAAGGGGAAGTCCAATTCATTTCCCGAACAAAGGTTGTTGACATAATGATCCAATTGAAACAAGAAGTGGTACATGCAAAGGTTCTAAAGCAGATGCTAAAAAGGTCAGAAGTATGGAGATTTAATGGATTAAAGCCATATTTTGAGGCTCTGTTTCACAAATGGCAGCAAAGACGTCAGGCACATATACTCCTGCTCTTTGATTTTTCTATTTACACCATCAAATAGCTAGACAAAATGTTGAACATCTTTGGCAACACAACGATAGCTAATCTTACTATCCAAGACCTCATCGATATTGCTAGAATAGCTTCAATTTGTGGACTAAGAGGACTCCAATTTTTCTATAATATTGGATAGATCTTTCTAGACATCTTCTACATAAGTTATCTTATGCTAAACATCCTCACAAATGGGGACTCGAGGATATGGTTCAGAGCAACAGCGCCATGCCAGGAATGCCAATCTACCTTTCTGATGGCGAAGGAATTGCATGAGTTTCATTTCTATCAAAAAATCTATAAAAGACCAGTTTTATGCCAGCGATCGAGATGTAACATCAAGTTACAATGCATTTGTTTTCGTGGGAAAGCCTAGATTTCTGAATCGTGAAAAAATTAGGAATCCAGCTGACAACAAATCAAGATTTAATTTCGTACAATGCACTAATTACGAATTTATGAATGTCTTGCCATTGCAAAAGTGCCCCTCAACTTCTAATTGCCACATCGCTTGAAGACTGGCCGGGCCTCCCCTTGCTTCGTTTCTCAATCGCAGCTTTTCGGGCGCCACAACTGCAAAAGACCAAAAAGCGGCCCCCAAAACGCAAACCATGCTAGAACCTGGCAACTCAGAGGGTTTACGTTTTGGAGGCTCTCTCCTTGTCAGATTCGGTCCGGACCTTGCGCCGTGTCTTGCCGTAGAGGGGGAGTGTTGACACCAGAGCACGGACTCTAATCACCCCCCCCCCCCTCCCCGAGGAACCTGCTTGCCCCTAAAGTCCTCTCCCCAAGACCCTGGGGACGGACGAGCAATGTCCCCTCTCTGAAACCGTGATTTGGCGCTGCCAATGGACTCAGAACGTCGACATTGCCCTGGGGACCAACGTGGCCAAAAGACCATCCCTCCTCCAAGAAGCGCCAAAACAGCTCATGTCCAGCACACTCGTAGTGAATTGACCTAGGATGTCGATGCCGAATACTGTCGTGTAGGGCATAAGTGTTTCTTTCTTTTGCAAAACTGACCTTGTAACTTGCTCCCTAGGGTAATTTCGCCATTCCGGACGATTTGGCGAGGTCAAATTGCCATTCCGAAGCCTCTGCGGTGCCCCAATGATAAAACACTCCAGTTTCCACACGGTCGTCCGCAGGACACTTCGCAGTTTGATAAGTTCCCCGGACTGATCTTGGAATCTTTTGGACCTTCCCGAAGAAGGGCCCTTGAACGAAGGATTCAAGGGTCGGATAGGGGAATCGGTCTCCGGAAGGGTGGTCATTAGCGTAAGGCCCACCGTGGGAGCGATTCCAGGAAAGGCTGCCTCGGAACTTTTTTGGATCCCACCTCCTGGAGTCCGGACTCTCCCCTCTTGTGAGGCAGCCGTGCAAGGTCCTGGCCTTGTTTGACATGGGGAAGGGTGCCAGCTCGGTTGCCCCACAACGGGCTGCCCCGGCCGTTTTAATGCTAACCCTTTGATCTAGACATTCTCCAAAAATTTCGATAATTGGGCTGTGTGCTGGTGATGAATTAGGAGTCCAGCTGACAAAAAATCAGAATTTAATTTCGTACAATGCATTAATCACGAATTTATGAATGTCTTGCCACTGCAAAAACACCCCTCGACTTCTAATTGCCACATCGGGAGGAGGACAAGTCCAAACTCCGTTCCGTCAGTTCCCCTTGCTTCATTTTCTCAGCTGCAGCTTCTCGGCCACGTCCCAACTGCAAAAGATCAAAATTCGACCCCCAAAAAGCAAACCCTTTTAAAACCTGGCAACTCACAGGGTTTGTGCTTTGGAGGTCCTCTCCTTGTCAGATTCGACCGGGACCTTGCATCGTGTCTTGACGTAGAGGGGGGTGTTGATGCCAGAGCACGGACCCTAATCCCCTCCTCCCCGGGAAGTTGTTGCCCCAAAAGTCCTCTCCCCAAGGCCCTGGGATGGACGGGCGATGTCCCCTATCCGGAACCGTGATTTGGCTTTGCCAATGGACTCAGAACGTTGACATTGCCTTGGGGACCAAGTTCCGTGGCCAAAAGACCAACCCTCCTCCAAGAAGCGCCAAAGTAGCTCATGTCCAGCACACTCGTAGTCAATTGGCCTAGGATGTGAATGTCGAATACTGTCGTGTAGGGCGTAAAAGTCGTATTTAATTAAAGTGGGACTCATTCCATTCCCACTTTTTTTTGGAACCCTGTTAATTTACACAAAAAGGAGCACCCCGACCCGAAACTGCATCAGATGCCACTGTTCTATTGTGGACGGCAAAGAATAGAACCGACATTCCTTGGATGGGGGACGCTCTCCTTCACGCCTCCTATTTATTCAAATCTTGTCTCATTTCCATCATCAGCGTTCTCTTGAGCTCCCTTTCCTCGTTCTCTTCTTTGGCTCCTCAAGTTTTAGTCTACTCTGTCCTTCTCGATTCACTCATCCTTCGATTTACTACCTTGCATAGTTTTCTTTCATCTTTAGTTTTCGTGGAGATGTTAGAACCTTATAAAGGATGAAAATTTTGCTGAAGTTTCTTGGTTCCCGCGGGCTCTCCCTCCCAAGGGTTCAAAAAATCGAAAGTGTTTTTGCTTCTCAGAGGGTCTGGCGGATGACGGGGTTCGTTCCCCCTTTGGTTTCCAAAGACCGCTCGTAAGATTGATCCGCTTATTTTTATTTGTTGCTTTTTGATTTATCCCGTAGTATGGAACTTGATTGTGTTCCTCGTAAATTAGAGGAACTTTTTGCCTTCGTGATTCGCATGTGATGAAGACTTCAATCTGGCCGGTGATCATCTTTAGTTTTTCTCTTGCTTTTTAGCTTTGTTTCGAAGTTTACGATCTTGCTTCACCAAATCCCCTCATCCCAAAGATCGAGTTTTTCCTTTCTCTTCCGATCCCATCGGATTTTTGCCCTTCACTTTGATCTTTTTTCCCAGATGCTATCGTTTACTCCCCGATCTGGTCCATATCCCATTTCCGGTCCTTCTATTCATGTGTCGATTCCTCTTATTGAACCTTTTCGAGTGAAGATTGATTCATTCTAGCCTGCAATTCCTCTATTGATCAGGCTTCCGCTCTTTTACTTTCATCTCCATAATTCCGCTTTTTCGCTTGTTAGTCATAATCCCCTTTTTACCGATCTCTTTGGCTTCTATCTCTGGCCTCCCGTAGGTTTCTTTTTCGCCGCAGATATTCCGATCAAATCTGCTTTGGTTTTTGTCTCTTCCGCGGAATTGTTGTTCTGATTCTATTCTTGACTCCATTGAGCCGATCCTTGTGTGTGCCGCCGATTGGTGGTTTCAAGATCCCCAAGGCAATTTCGCCTCGACCCAAGAACCGCCTCGCCTCGCCTCTCGCCGCAGTAGACTTTGAAGGGGTTACCGGGTCATTGTTTCCCATGGTCCATTGGCTGGGGATACCGGTCCTTGCTTTCCCCTTTGGTAATTTATTTTATTGGTGCTATAGCTTTTATGCACCTTTTGTTTTTCGCCTTTCCGACATCCATTTCCCGGGTCAGTGCACTCCTTTGATTTTGTCATCCTTGTTCCTACTTAATGTTGGCGGTTCTCTAAAACTAATTTTTTAATTTTGATTTCCAAATTGAGTTGCCTTAATCTTGGAAAAACTACCTTGTCTATCTATTGAAGGTTGGTGGCAAGTAAGTAGGAGTTGTAATGGTACATATGCCTCGAGGTATGCTTTTAATTCATGAAGATTATGGTTTATGGTTTGGCGGTTTTCATGGTTTCGCGGCTCCAAGATCGGTTTCATATGGACCTTCATTTCTTTTATGCAGGTTCACAATTGTTGCACCGGTAATCCAGGTTTTTGTGTTGGGCACACCTAATCCGATCCGCTTTTATTCGACATGTATCGCTTCTATGGCTTTATCCAAAGCCGAGCGAGAACCTAGCTTTGATCCCGATCCTCCGCCAATCATTGAGTTTTTAAGGCCAACATGTGAGATTGTGGCCTTTTGGTAAGGTCTCTTTTTTCTAGTTTCTAGAGTTTGGATCATGGATCCCACTAGCAAGGTACGTTTTTGCATCTTTTGTGTTCAAACATTTCCATCTATTAATTTTGCCTGTGGATGTATTTGTATTTTTAAGGCAAAAACGTGTCCGGGTTTTAGCATTTTTATGCCTAAACATTTTCATCGATTAATTTTGCAAGAGATGTGTCGCTTTTTCATGCCTCCTCATAGTGTTGTTTTTTACATTTCGCTTTGAATTTTTTAAAGCTTTTGACACATGTAGAGTTCCATCTTTTCGTGATATTCTTTTGATGCATATAAGTTCTAGTTTCTATTGTTCGGTTTTAAAAAACATGTGAAGTTTCGTTGTTTAATTTTATTCCGTCATAGTTCATCTTTTTTCCAAATTCCATGTTTTTGATAAAGCACATATGCACCTTCATTTTCGCTGTTCGGGCTCGGATTGAGCCTTCGTATGCACATGCTTCTTTGGTGCTATAATGATATCTTCTCATAGTTTCTATGATTTTGTGCAGTTTCGTTGTTGTCTCTATGGCTTTACTAGTCCATGTTGACCACTTATAATTTAGCATGGACGTTTGTCTTTTGACAACGTTATTTAACAAGCGATTTATTTGTTCCCACAACAAACATTTACTTCATGGTTGTTGAGAGGTTGCCTAGTGGGCGGCTAACTTGTTTGTCTCATAGAACCCATCATAGGAATATTTGTTCTTATATTTCAAGGTGTTTTTTGGGTCGGGCTTTGATTTTAACATTGTGCCGAGATCTTTTTGTTCCGCCAATAGAAACTTAGCCTTTCTTTTTCTAGCATTCCTTTTAAGCCGGACCGCTTATCGAAGTCTATTATGTCTTTAGATGCTAAGTTCCCTCCTTCCATTTTACTCCATTTTATTTTTTTATCGTGAAATTGCGGGTTTGAGTGCCTTATGACGAGATGTTCTTCGAATTTGGAGGCCACTATATATACGATCCTATGTAGAATTTTTGTCGACTATGCAGGGCTTGCACGCATTCAGATTGCAAGTTCTCTGGCATTGAGATGGCATATATCGGTCAAGATGGAAATTGATGTATTGAGACACTAAATTCACTAAGCAAATATCTATTTCTTTTTGTTTTTTAATCTTTGCATTTTCTACAAAGAAAAATCTAGTTTTTGTATTGAAAAATTTCATTTTTAGTCAGAGCATCCATTCCATATAGTGGTTTCTATCGTGATATCTAGTTTATTATTTGACTATTCCATAGTTTTCCATCTTTTTCAAATTATGGTAGCATTGATGTGCATGGTTTTTCCCATTGTTTTCCTCCTTGGTATTTTGTTAACCTCTTTCTCAAGTAGCTATGGGTTCCCTATGATTGCTGATTTTTTACGATTACGTGGTTCGGCTTCTGGGTGATTATTTTTCTCCCTATTCTCGCCGCCTTGTAGTTTTTTCATTTGGTATTCTCTATGCTTGCACTATTTCTTTTATCGCATGTTTTCCATTGCTTTTCATATTTTGTATGGTCCTTGCTTCGTTATTCAAATTTTTTCTCCACACCTTGGTGACATTCTATGCTTCTAGTGCCATTGCTCATTTTATCCCATTTTTTCTTTTTGGTCATGGTTTCCAATCTTAATTGCTTTTTTTCCTTTTGTGTTGTGTGGATTCCTTGTTTTTCCATTAAAATTGCTATATTTTGTCCGATCCATTCTTATGGCTTTTTTTTGTTCCCCGAATTTGTTGGCTTATAAGCCTTTTTCGAATTTGCTATTTGTCCCCTTTAAATTTATTTGTCCCGCTCTCTTTTTTCGGTCCTTGTTTCGTTCAAAACCTCATTCGACATCGAAGCTTATTTGTGTGTATTGGCACAATTATCTTTCTTTTAGGTATCTTGTGTGTTTTGATTCAGATTTTCAATATTGTTCGCTTTGGCGCACATTGATTTGTTTCTTTGAGTTTCGCCATTCTATTTTCCCTCCTTACATCATGATTTCACAATCATTGCTCGATTGTTTCCGGCGTTTCATGTTTGAGGTGTTTGGCCCGTAAGAGCATGTTTAGCCCCATTGTCTCTTTGTCTTCCTTTTTATTTCGTTTTTTCGCTGGATTCCTTAACTTCCGCTATTTTCTGTTTTATTGCTCCATGTTGCCCTTTTTGTCACCTTAGATAATATTGTTCTTACTTACCACACGCCACAGTGTTTTTCAATCATTAGTTATTTTGTGCCCTATTGCCTCAAGATAAATTTTTTTTGCCATCAAGTATGCTTTTATTTCTCTTTTTTGACCTTTTTGCTTTTCTGGTTTTATCTCATTCATGTATTGCCATTACATGCTTCCACATTTGCCTCTAGGGCGCCACGCAGTTTCTTTGTTCTAGTTGTCTTTTTGTCACTTAACAACTTTTTATGGTTTTACCGGTATTTTTAATAGATTGTTATCTCCTCGAATTTCTTTTATATGTTATGGCTGACAATTGTCACTATGGTTTACTAGTGCATGTTGATTTTTGTTATTATATGGAGGTTTATCTCATGACACCTTTTAGCTATTCTAAGAGTCTCGCCCTTTATTCCTTAGGTTCTTCCTCGCTCCTTTGTCCGCTTTTATGTAAATCAAGCTTTCTTCACATTGTTTTTACATTATTGGTATCTCTTTTTACATGGGTCGCTTTTGGGACATGGATGTTCTTTCTTGAGTTCATATCATTTTTGAGTTTTTCCTTTCCTTTGAAAAGCCGCCATCCTCTAAGTATTCCGTGGTTGCATGTTTTATATCCGCTTTAGTTTTTCTCGTGTTTCGAGATTACTTCACTAGTATTTCATATTCTAGGGCTCTTGTTTCCAACATCATGATTGGTAGGTTTGATGCTCTTTTTTTTGTTCGTATGTTCTAGTGTTATGATTTCAGCTGATTCATGTTTTGGTGTTATTGTATATATTAAGCTAGGATTTATGCATGCCGCCTCGTAATTTTTCGCTTTGTTCTCATGAAGGTCTTTTGGGCCTATTCGCTTTTTCCCCTGGTGTTTCTTGTGGTTGCCCCTACGTTGGTTATTTGTGTTATGTGACCTTGCATTATGTGACATTCACTACGTTGTCCTTATGTAATCTGTTCCTTTTGTTCACTCGGCCCCTTTATCTTCCCATTATTTCATCCTTATGTTTGGTTGCCTCTCTTTGGTCCTTTACTTTCGTAATTTTCCTTCTTTCACTTATCCTTTCAAAAGCGCCTTGGTCCTTCTTGGAAACGCCTTGGCGCCCGGACTCCTTTTTTTGTTTGTTTTCGCCTCATGGCTCGCCATAGTTCTTTTGCCTTCTTAGTGCCTCTTTTATCATAGCCTTTGTTCGATTTAAGCACCTAGCCTTTTTGTTTCCGGTTACCCTGTTCTATTGCGGTCATCTTTCTTTCTTTCTTTCCTCATTTTGGTTGCTCGCCCTTTTCCCTAGCCCTCCTCTATTCTGGTCATCTTTCTTTCTTTCCTCATTTTGGTTGCTCGCCCTTTTCCCTAGTTATCTTCTTTTGTCTAGCCCTTTTGAGATAGATTCCTCTTCTATCGGCCAACTTGTTACTGTCTCATAGGATCCATCCTAGAATGCCACTGTTCTATTGTGGCGTTAATAGAACCGGAAACATTCCTTGGATGGGGGGGGCGTTCTCCTTCACGTCTCCTATTTATTCACCTCTTGTCTCATTTCCTAGTCATCGGGCGTTCTCTTGAGCTCCCTTTCCTGTTCTCTCTCTCTTTGGCTCCTCAAGTTTCCCCAGCCCCCTCCCTCTTGGTGGGCTTTTGGCCTGTCTCTTTTCCTAGTCGCATTGTAGCCTTCAAAGGCGATTTTTTATTTATTCATTCATGTTTTCTCGGTGTGGCATTGTAGCCTCGAAGTCTATCTTTATTATTCATGTTTTTTTTTTTTACGGTGTGGCTACCGTTGCCTCCGGAGATCATATTTATTATTTTTTCTAAGGTGGCGCCAGAGCCTCCGAGGCGGACTAATCGGTTGTTTTTTTCAGCGATGGTCATTCCGCTGACCGGTTCACGTTGGCTCGGCTATTGTTTCTTTCTTCCTTCACCGTGGCCACGAGCCTCTTAAAAGCTATTATATTCTTGATTTTTGCACTTTGGCAATGTGCTTATGCCCCTGCTTCTAACTTTCTAACGGGTTATTTTTTTTTCAAATCCATTGTAGGTCATTTTCTTGCGCTTCTTTTCTATTGTCGGCCATCATCATCTCGGCGAACACATGCTAGCGGCGGTCTTCAAGAGTGTTGACGATTGTTTCTCATTAGGGTTTTCCTCGAAAACCCGAAAGGGCGGGGTTTTTCATCCCGATGAGAAGCAGTCGTCACATTTTCCACATTTTTTATGGACAATGCGGTGGATATATCATTTTTTATCTTGTATCCCTAGTTTCTCAGGCTCTCGATGATTATCTAGTTTCGGAGCTTGCAGATTTTCAAGTATTTTTCAAAAATTATACCCCATTGGGGAATCAATTTGTACTCAACATTATTTACAAAGCTCAATGAGAACACCACTTCACTTCGGCCAACTTGTCTGTCTCATAGGACCCGAAAACTGTCTGTAATTCGATTTTTTGTCTGTTAGTGTGACTCAAACAAAGGAAATTCATTAAAGATTGAAACCAAAGTTCCAGTTGAAAAGGAAATTTTATTAATAAATTGAATAGGTACAATGTATTTTACATCGGACGCAGAGACAATGGCACTACAAGCTATATCATCGCGGTAGGTGGTCCACCTTAGGGATTAATTTGGCGTCTTCTTCATGCCGCCTCAAGCCCTTGGGGGGCAACCTGAAGAGTGTGGAATGCCTCACGAGGAGGTGCCTCTGGAGCCACTGGCTGACCTGTCCACCGGACTTCTCCACTCTCCTCCCGCAGCTTTTCATCGAATATGCTCCTTCCCCAACCTCCGTGGATGTTATGCAATGCTTGCAAGATGCTTTGAGCTTTCGGATCGCCTCAAATTTCTTCGCTTTCTTTATCCCGAAGCGCAGTGTATGGCGCCATTCACGAAGCAACCTTATCCCAAAGGCCGGCAAGAGTGTAGCGCGGAGCGGATCTGCGTGCCCGATCCAGATTCTCGGCCCTTTGAGCGGATCTGCGGCCGCCGGAGCGGTGCCTCGTGATGCCCGAACGGATCTCGTGGCCGGTCTGGATCTTAGTGCTCGAACCAATTCGGAGCAAGGAGAGTCTATGATTAACAACTACGGTGCCATTAGTCAAAATGAAGAAAACAATGGTGAATTCCAAATACAAAGGAGAACATTCATTCCAATGACACGATACAAATGTTCCCGGGCAAATCGACATAGCGTTTCCTTTTCTCGACTCAAGAAGTCGAAAAGGCCCAGAAACCCAATCTACAACCATTATCATTAC
This sequence comes from Isoetes taiwanensis, assembly GCA_021234155.1. Lineage (NCBI taxonomy): Eukaryota > Viridiplantae > Streptophyta > Lycopodiopsida > Isoetales > Isoetaceae > Isoetes > Isoetes taiwanensis. The sequence goes on from JAJEKV010000037.1 coordinate 11,344,787, forward strand.
AATTTATGGTCGCATCGCCAAACAAACAAACATAAAAATGGTCTCATCATCAGATAAGCATGCCTTTCTCGACTCGCATCGAGAAAGTCAAAAAAAACTCAATGTACAAGTATAATCATTACAAAATATACATTTCTTCACATTTCTTTACAGGATTTACACAACTCGACTATCTGAAAGATCTGGTCACTCTTCTTGATCACCATAATATTTGTCGTCCATAGCTTTCATGATCGTGTTGCTCTCTGCATCGACCTCCTTGAGGTGCGGATAGCTCGATATCACATCGGCCACAAGAATGGCAAACAGGGATTCCGCCAACACGGGAACGAGATTGAAAGACAACCACCTATCCGTTTCATACTCTTCTGGTCGATAACTCTTCGCAATGATTGTATTTTTTGAGTTATGATAGCACTTGTAGGCGGAGTCATCTATGATCAGCGTGTTATGTTTGTTAACGTCCGGGAATGCTTCATAAACCCTGTCCAGCCTTTTCACCATAATAGGCTTCCCCTTTGTGATGGCTGGATCGAGGTCATTGACATGTCACATGCTCGACCCTTTCGCTACCCCATACAAACTTGAACTTCAAAAGTGGAATGCCGAGGACGCTAAGATTTTTCTTTGCCATACAAGACCATATGGCCACTTTGAATCCGCGTTCCAGGCACCATTCAACAATTTCCTTTGCTCGGGCCGAGGATACACGCATTTTAGAGCACGCTTTTTTGCATCTGCAGGTGGTAATCTCGTGGACGCCTTTATCGTGGTATACCGCAGCCAATACTCCATTGATGTCAAATATTACAAGCTTGGTGGGACCTGCTGGTCCCGCTTTGAGTTTGGCTCTCACCGCATCTCCCCTTGACGGGGATCCATATACGGATCATTATTTTTCGTGTGCTTTCGCCGCCGCTAACGTATTGGTCCTCTTTGTCAACTTTGGATCCAAGATCCTCCTCGCTACGTGAACCACCACCGATCCACCGATATTGACAATGATCCGGATTCGCGGGATCGATTTCGAATGATGAAAGACGCCGATAGGGAACGAAGTTTCGACCGCGAAATCGAGAATGGAATAAGTAAGAGTCATGGAGGGATTTCTCGACTCGCGAAGTCGAAAAACACAGAGCAAAGTGAACTCACCTCAACCCTCGATTCTCCGTAATTAGGGTCCGCAAAGATTTTCGCTTAGACCGACATGGTCGCCTCCGCCGCCTTTCTCCCCGGCCGTCGGGTTTTGTCTTCGCTATCTTCGCCCCACGCTTCCAAATGACTTCCCCGCCTTTTGAAATGCTCATGAAGCGGGTCCAGATATGACCGAATAGTTTCTCAGATATTGGTTTCATTCCATACAGCATAGCCCCCTGAGAGAACAGGCCATTTATGTACCACTCGCATACAATATGATCTTCCTCGACCAAGATGGTTATGAAGTACTTGATAACTCTTTGGCCTATAGGAATTCTATGTATTGGACCCAAGGTAACCATCGGGTTGCGACTTTGTCCATCAATGGCACATCCTCCATAAATCGCCGCCTTCCGGGGTTCCATCCGCTCTTGAGAAATCATGAACTTGTCAAGATAGTGATGTTCGCTAGACCACCACTTGTCCAGGTCTACAGCCGATCTTGAAACCAAAACCAAAACTATATTGGCAAAGCTTGGTGCCTTCGGCAAGCCAAGTCTACACTCATGTTCAAGTTCATATATGGAGTACAAGATCTTGTTGGTGAAGTTAATATCAGTTGCCCATTGGGAGACAAGAGCTTGTCCTGATTGCCCGACATGCAAAAGACAAGGAAACCAAAGTATCCAACTCTGGTCCATGTCCGCACGCCTTGTACCACCGCTTCTATGTCAACTTTTTCATAAAAAGGGGTGGGGTCTTCATCATATTGATGGCAAATAGTGCCACGGGCCCAAAAGCCGCCTGCACCACCAAACCCCTTGTGTCCCAAGGTTACCAGAAATGGAGGGGAGCTATCATCGGCCTTAAATGGGATCACCCTAATCCAAGCTTCCTTTCGAAATTGCCATAGCACGCTCAGGGAAGGGAAGGGTTTTGACGCTACGCTTTAACTTGGTGTTGATGTAGGGTTGACATAGACGGTTCAACTCCTTCGTCTTCCCTCATCAAGGGCAGCCTTTTCCTTGTAATAATCAAAGTCATGGCATGCATTGGAAGCAACATTGCAGAACTCCGCGATGCCTTCTTCCAACGCGACGCCGCCTCTTTAGGACCGGGCATAATCCTTTGCGCCCCGCATTTTTGAGCTTCTACTTTCCCTTAGCGTGATTGTTCCATCCGTGATTCTCGCACCGTAGATCAAGCGTTTCCTTTGTCGGCCGCCCCCAGATCCTTTTCATAAATTGCTTGTCAACAACTTTGGGTCCGGCCCTGCATGGGAATTCTCCATTGCTGTCCTTCTTCCTTGCCTCTTGTCCATTGAGCCCATATCTCGGTCCATTTCGCCAAAACCGCCTCGCTTAAGAATGAGGTCATATTGGTCCGATAAAGATTCCCCGCCTTTCTTGGTGTTCTCTTCTTTTCCTCTTCATCCTCCCCTCATCATCTTCTTGGCCTTCCGCCAAACATATCTATCAGAAGTTTCTCAAAGGTCTTCCACTTATCCGAGGGAGCCCTGCTTTCCTTTTAGGACGCCGAGGACAACCCAATGCTTTCCATTGTTGCCGAAATGCGGTATGATCCGGGTCGATAGGGGCTGCATTCAAGAAATGTCCCAATGTTAGAGCATGAAAGTATCTACTAACAATCTCAAGGAAACACTAAAAAAGGAGGATGGGGGTTTCCTACCGCGAAGTCGAGAATACCCATTGTGAAAGAAGAAAACATAGGAGAGTCCATGCCAGAGAGAAAAGCATCACAAGATTCCCAAATCTTTGCTTTCACGCTTCTTCTCGAACGATGCAACTTAGGATATAAACTAAGTTTATTATTGCCCAAGAGGCTGGGAAAGAAAGATTGGGAAGGCTCGATGCTTTTTGCTCTTCACCATTAATCTCCAATGTTCTCTCTATTACCCTGGTGTTTCTCACTCATGAAGTCAGAAAGTGAGAGGAGCACAAGTAAGGAGAAGATTCAGGGATTTTCTCGACTTCATGAAATCGAGAATACCCTTCTGAGAGGAGAGAACATAGTAGGAGAGTGAAGGCGGAGTGAAAGCACCGCCATTCCCAAATTCCTTGTAGCGCCGCCAGCTTCAACGATGCAACTTAGAATAGAAACTGCTTATATTGCCCGGCGAGGCGGGGAAGAAAGGATGGGAAGGCTCGATGCTTTCGGTGTCGCATCATTAATCTCAATGTTCTTACCGGCCGGGTTTCGACTCATGAAATCGAGAACGCCCTTGAATGTTTAATTTTCTTTACTTCTTTTTTTCTCGACTTGGAAGTCGAAAGCCCGCGATCCTTTGATTTTTCAGTTCCCGCTTTCGACTCATGAAGTCGAAAACGCCAGCGAAAATTGGGAAATGATAGGATGCTAGGGCTTTCGACTCGCGAAGTCGAGACCAAATCGTAGACAGCTTATTTACCTTATGTAGCCGGCACTCGCCGCTATTGTGTTCTGGGTAGAGCTACGCCGGCCAGCCCGGCGTCGGGCGTGTCCGGCCGAAGAACTCGCGACTCTCGCTTGGCATATCTATCCTTGATCCTTTATGCACCTCCTTTCTCCGGGCCGCGCAATACTTGCTCGCCTCTCACCGGACGCGTGCATCGCCTACAACCCATAACTGGCGCTTTTTCCTTCGGTCTTCCTCGGGCTTCCAGTGAACAACTCACCGTCGATCTTGAAAGGTATGACATCCGGTGAGCATTGGATCTGAATAGATGTCGCACCATCGGTTTAGAATCTCCAAAGATGTGTGCTTTGGATTAAATTCAATGGTTGAACAAGACGGCATCTCCCCGTGCAAACCTTCAGTAATACGATATCCGGCAGCTTTTGTGTGATATTCCCAACGGATAATATCTTGACCCGGTAGCTCCATTTCTGGGCCCCTCTCCGGAAATAATCGACCGCTCATCCGGATCCATTAATGGGGAGTCGACCATATCTTTCGGCACGCTTCATCATCCGATTCCTCCCGTGGTGGTGTCATCTGCTCCATCTGTGGTCCTGTCCGAGTTTTTCTTTTTATGAACCACAACTTCCCTTGTAACTGCCGAGTGTTGTAGAGTCTTCGACACGGACCGAAGCTTCCCGTGTTGAATGTTTTCCCCTCACTCTAAAAATCTCCATTCCAAGCTCCCCTCGATGTTAGGGTTCCGGCCTCCTTCATCCCTTCCGATCCTTCCACCCAAGGTTCTCGACAATTTAAAAGCGCCGCCTTTTATCGGGTGCCCTTCCGACTTGCTCATTGAAGAGTGAGAATAATTGATACCGATAATTTCTTCGGTGTGGTAGAACTTACCCTTCCGCGCGCTTCCACATACATTGTTATATGCTTCCCTCATGCGAGACGAGATCACAACACCGGGCCTTTCTTGTACTTGTCCCCTCGAGCTCTTCTTATCCCTTTGCCACGAAATAGATCTTTCTCTTTTCCCACTTGTTGATACCTCGACATACCACCAAAGAATCTGGCGGTGTGTCAAGAAGCTCGCTTCCAATCCCTCGATGATCTAAGAACTGAGTTCGCTAGTGATCACAAGCGTTTACTTCACGGTGAATGCCGCAAGACCAAAGGATGGATCAAGAAGGTATTCCGACCAAAGAGCTCGACTTTTTTTCTTGTGCCGCTAGAACCAAAGATCCGCCCCCGCGCCGCTTGGTCGGAGTCGCCATGTCGCGATGCCCCGTGATCTTCTTCCCTGCTCGAACTCCCTTTGTAAATTAGGCCTCTTCCGCGCTTTGGAGGTTTTAGGACTCGCACGTAAAAGGTCAGGCGGTTCTTAAATTTGAATTTAAGGACATACATTCATTTATGAAAAAAGCGGCTAAAGGTACAAAGACGGTCAGCTTTAGCCCGCCCAAACACCATTTCGAAATTGAATCACATCGAGGGACTTAGTGAGCGCAGTAGACCCGTGCTTATCTTCATCAGCGCATTGGCGCATTTTGAGTTGGGAGGCGAGCATCGACCGTAGTTTACTTCAGGAATGGCGCCGACGACGGTAAAGCTCCTCACGCCTTTGCTCAGTGTCTTTTCTAACCGCCTTTATTGCAAGTAGTTTGATTTGATCGATGAGCACCTGAAAGCTAAGGTAGCAAGCTTGCAGGAGCCGCCACACACCTGACTCTACTACACCGCAGCAAGCCATGGAAGGGGATACACGAGAATCGCATTGATACAAGTATTAGATGCGAATGCACTCTTCATGAGACCGCCCGGAAGAAGCAAAGACTCTCTGTGAGGCTATGGGATCTGGGTGGATACAATGGCCCAAGGAATTCCAAAATGAAGAGGTGAGTTTCGAGATGCCTGTGTTATTTTGTGTGTAGAACATGCCGCCTGCGGTTTAGATCATGGAACCGCTCATAAGTCGACGGATTTATTGTTTCCTTGTCGAAGCATTTCTCAGCTTCTAGAGATGAATTACTCTTTGGGTTGAGATGCTTTGGACCAAACAATGGATCGGAGGTAAACGTGAAACATGATTCGCGTGTTACGGTCATGGAATGTTCGGCAGAGAACTAGCGAAACAGCTTTAGGTGTATTTTTCTTGAAATGTTTTCCCTTCAGTTTAGAAGCATAGGGCTCCATCCAGTGCGAGTATCTGTTTGGCGTACTAGTTGTGTATAGACCAGGCTAGGTCTAAGGCCCTGGAGATGCGGTTCAAATGCATCCTCCTGCGGGTTAGTCCCAGAGGCCTCCCACCCGTTGATTTACCACTCCTCTTCGCAATATTCGGAGGAAGATGGTTCAAGGAGAGTGGCTCGAGTGCTAGAGGCACTTGGGACTAAAAACGAGAATACAATCACCGTTTAGGGTCATTTGTGAGACTAGCGGTCTTCTACCACCACGGTCCTGGTAGTACTCCTGGACTACTGGTGAAAGGCATTCTCGACTCGCGAGTCGAGTATGCATACAACATTTCCTCGGTTGTTGTTAGAGGAGCCTTTAACCCCAGAGCCCCTCCCCTTCGCAATATTCGAGGAAGATGGTTTGAAGGAGAGTGGCTCGATCGGATCGAGGCACTGCCGGACTGACCACGGAGAATTGGCCTGGGTGCTTAGACCCGTTTCTGCAGATAGTCAGGGCCACTTCCCTTCACAATATTCGAGCAAGATAGTTCGAAGGAGAGGGCTCTCGGTATGCGGGCACTGAAAATAATGGGAAGCGGGCATTGCTATGTGTGAGGCCAGCGGGTCCTCTCGACAGGATAGAGGCAGAGCGCCTTGAGGAAGCTGGTCTTCAGGCTATCGTTCCCTAAGCTAAGGCATTCTCGGCTTCGCTGAGCCGAGAATGCAGGCAATGAAGCTGATAATGGTTTCTACGTAGTTGGTTGTAGAGCCTCCCGCACCGGTCAAGGCCCCTCCCCTTAGCAATATTAAAGCGAAGATGGTTGAAGGAGAGTGCCTCGGCCCCGGGTAGAGCTGTTCATTCATACACAAAGAGAATTGGCCAACTAAGGATTCTCGACTACAAGTCGAGAATGCAAGTGTTAATACATGCGCATTCTCGACTTCGCCGTCGAATGCCTGTATAGAAAACTTCGAGATAGTACACATGGAGTCTTTGGTGGTTAAAGGCATTCGACTCGCTGAGTCGAGAATGCGACAATAAACCAAATAAATACCCACAATGGGTTCGACCACGAGACTGCAGAGAGGTCAAAACCACTTTCGCATATTCGAGCAAGATAGTTTGAAGGAGAGTGGCTAAGAGGCTGCCTCCGAGCACACGTAGAATGCACCGGAGCTATGGCCGTGTGTGATTAGCGGGTGTTCTCGGCGAGTTAGAGGCATTGGCTAGGTATGACATTCTCAACTCGCGAAATCAAGAATGCAAGAATGGTCTGCGTAAGACTTTTTTGGCTAGAAAGGAGTTGGTAATCGTGAATTCTCGGTCGACGAAGTCCCCTCAACCGCCAACAATCGGTCGTGTACATTCTTGATTCCGCCTCGAAAGCCAGACATTCATTTCATGCGAGGCCGGTATAAAGGAGTGTATTTTCTCGATTGTTGGCAAGCCGAGGGATTCCCGACGCCAAATGAGAAAGTCGTTGCCTTCTCGCCTCTCCCGCAAGGAGGATATCGTGGGAGGAAATTTTCAATCAGAAAGCAATTCCTATTTTAAGTTTCTCGTAAAAGCAATTTCATGCATAGTTATGTTCTTTTATGAATCATAGATAGTTTTGCACTTTCTTTTCTGAATGGTTTATGGTGATGTTCTCTTACTGTTATGCAATACTTTTCTTCCTATCTCTTATCTCTCAGGATTCCTAAGTCGGGTGTTTGCCACTACTATTAGCATCTAAGAACACCGATGCCCGCATAAGGTATTCAAGTAAACAATAACTAAACACAAGAAAGCACAAACAGAAAGGAAAAGGAAAGGAACCCAGCTTTGAAACAAGAGACAAATGAGAAAATATTAAAAAAAAAATACATTGGAGATTTGTTGGATGAGGAGGAAGTCGCAGAAGTTCGATTCCATTTTGCTACAAAGCGCTTGCAAAGGAGAGTAAGGATTTGTCGGGCTGGAAAATGGATCGGGTATATAAAGAGGCTCTAATAAAATAATAGGAGCAAAGACAAAAAGAAAGGAATTGCAAAAACTATAAACAAGCAGTATAAGAATATAAAAACTTACAGAAAAGGGTTCTCACTTTCTTCTTAGGATGTACTTTATGCTGGCTAACTCAAATTGAGCCAAAAGGTCGGGGCTGGATGCGTTGCGATCCGTCGACCACGCTGCAGTCATAAGATTGCTTGGGAAATCCGGGAATGGATCGATCGCCAAGGACAAAGGCCGCGAGGAGTAGAAAAATAGAGCGCTGAAAGAACAGGGGAAGAGAAAGAGGAATAGAAGGAATAGGGGTCGCGGGGGAAGAGGAAGAGGGTGCAGTTATTTCTGGCTGCACCCTCGAACCTCGAAAAAGTGGTCACGTGTGGGGCATGCCATCCGTGACCTGGATTGCTGACGTGGCCATGTCAGATGTCGCTGACAAAGCGCCACGTCAGCATTTTAATGGTTTTCAATGGTTATAATGTTTTAATGCTTTTTAATGGTTAATGTTAAATGTTTTAATGTTAAATGTTAATGTTAAATGTTTTAATGTTTTTAATGGTTATAAGGTTATAATGTTTTAATGCTTCTTAATGGTTAATGTTAGCCAAGATTTCAATGGTTTTTAATAGTTACTAGTAACGGGCGCCCGGCGTTGCCGGGCTTTGTTAGCAATATATGAGATTGGGGATGTTATGTTAGTGTCATTTTTGTGAAAGAGGAAAAGAATCATCAAATAACATGAATGCAAATGAAATTGTGCATAGGAATCTAAGATACCTTGGGTACATTGTCTAAGTTTTGAACTGCTCTATGGGGGGCAAATGTTTTATTGCAAAGTTGTCATTAAGTGGAAGTCATTTAGCGTAGAATGCATGACAGTTTGTATGCTTGAAACAACAATGCATTGTAGCAGTGGACGTATGTTTGTATTGTGTTATGCATAGTTGTAGTTGTCATGTATGAAGGAAGAAGATGAACACAATAAAGTGGTCTTTAGCAACAATTCAAGGAACGAAGCTTACGACATTGGACAAAATAAGCAATGTGTATGTATTGTCATGTAGCAGCTATTAAAAATGGCAGGCATTTTGTAGGATGTTATCCCCATAATGTATGCGTAGCTAAAAGTTAAGGAATAAGCATGAGGTTTAGAGAGGCCATATATAAAGGAAGGTCAACATCATCCAAGATGTGTATCAAGCATAAGCACCTTTATAAGTGTCTCTAATAGCATGTAAAATGCATTGATTCAAGTGCCTTGAATGCAAGATTATGACGACTATCTTTACAGAAGGGCAAGGCTATATGTCTATTGAAGTAGTGGAACTAAGAGGTGCATGACATAACCTATGCAATAACATTGCTAAGATATGGGTATAGACAAATTTCGACCATCATAAAGGTCAATAATACCACCTTATCTTAGAGGGCTCTTTCTGAGCATCTTGAATTGGAGAGATGATATGTTGTGGGCGAATTTTTAAGTCATGTTCCAAATAAGTACCATAGAGATATCATCATCATGATCTATAAAGCCCAAAAACAGCTTGTCTTGACATCATATGAACACATGTTTGGAATATTGGTCTAGGCAACATAGCTTTAAAGCATCCACTTACAGGGTTATACATATAAAAATGATATTATTTTAACATATGTATTGGGATTAGATTGCCACAATGAAAAACGCTTGTAAAATAATTCTTGCCAAAATACACAAAGGTTTGAAGGGTTGTACTATGCACTCAATATTTTCAAGTTCACTAACGTACTTGGAATATTTTGCATATTTTAAAGGTTTTAACCTTTGATGCATCCCAATAGCAAATGTGAATAGAATAGAATAGAATAGAATAGAATAGAATAGAATAGAATAGAATAGAATAGAATAGAATAGAATACATTATTGTCCCTTGTGCCCGAGGCCCTGCGGACTTGTGTAGCATGGGCTCCCCGATGGGGGCTACTAGCTCATCACTGGTTTTTTTTGTAGCCTTTTCTCGAAGGCTCACTTTTCCTATTAATGCCCAAGCACCTACTTTGTTCCGCTAGGCCGTCTTAGTGTCGGCTATATCAAACCCCTTTAAAAGTCAGACATTTTAGTGGCATCTATGATTTGCCTCTTGAGCAACTCATATCATAAGCCCTTTTTGTTCGCGGTGTTTCCCCGATGCCCTGTTCCGCTCAAGATTCGCGTCTGCCGGATCTCTCATTGTTTCTCCCTTGCCACTATGGCATGTAATTCTGTTTGTCCCCATCTTACCCTCCTGTGACTTTTCCCCGAGGTACGTAGTATGTTGGACAACCATTGAGCATGTGGTTTTAAGCCCTCTACTTCCATTAATCCCCACAGACTCGCATAGTCCGTCCTGCTTTTGTCTATTTTCCTCCACCGTCCTTTTCAATTCTGGATCATGGTACCCCATCCCGAACTTTTGCTAAAGTATATCTCTCTTCCGCTTTCCCTAAGCGTGTTATCTTGGTACATTTTGTTGTCCTATCATCCGCCTGGGTTGAATATTGACATGAGGCGAGGTTTTAGGTCCCGTGTGTTTACAGTAGCCATGCCCGCGTAGCTTTTACGCCTATTCCTCATTCCATTGGCCTTCATTGATCGGTTCACCAGTTCATCCCCATTTCTCTTTGTCCATATCGCTACATCTCTAAACCACCCATTGCTTGTGGTTATGTGTGTTTGTTTCCACTTCGTTGATTGCGATGCTTGCTAACTTCTCTGACTTCCCACCTGCATTATTTCTTATGATGTATGTGATCTAAATGAACCCCAAGCCCGGATCAAGGCAATGCAGTGCATGAGTTATCACACAAATGGCAAGGTTCAAGAACGAGGTTTGATGAAATTGGAGACGAGGAGTTAGGTTGTAACCGACACCATAGCATTAATATTCATATAAGCCTTAAGGGTATTGAAATCGAAATATTTAGTAATATTCACCTTATGAGCAAAATTTAATAATGGTTAGGTTTTCACTTGAAGCACAACAAAAGGGATAACTCATATATTTACGACAATACATGGATTCGAACTTATGAACAATTGATTTCCAATCAATGGCTTATCCAAAACACTATGCACAATTTTAATAGTTTTTATTTTAATATAAATCTATCCATTCTTAATATTTTTACTCCCTTTTATTTTATTTTATTTTCTTTTTTCTTTTTTCCTCCTTCTCTGCGTGCGACGGGCGGCCGTGAGGTATGGCGGAGCAACAGAGGATTTAGGGTATGGCAGAATGGCAAGGACCAGCGGAATCGAATCCCTCCTGGGTTTTTTGCAGATCCGGGTACAGTATTCGACAGGGCAGATGGATATGGCCAGAGGAAAATATGGCAAAGAATAGGTCTACTTGGCTATGGCAGAAGATTTGGGCTAGGGCACAAGAGCAAATCGACAGTCCTTCTCTTTTTTATCTGAAAGATTCAGGCAAGCCGGGTTCAGACAAAAACAGGCCAATTTGATGCATAAGCAGAGTATGGTGGCCTTTAAGGTTTCGATTTTCCCTTGTCTTCCACATACAAAAATCTTTCTCTGAGTTCGCTATCACAATAAATTGCTTTTCACTAGATTTTCACAGGGTTTAAGCAATTGGTATGGCACAGTTCATATCTTTATTTCCTTTCCGATTCTTTTCATTCATTCACATTATTTAACGTATCACAGATTCAACAAGACATAATTTTCTGTTTTAGATTTAAACTTTATGACGATTTCGTATCATTCAATTCCAAAGCACAGGAATTTACAAAGATTTCCTTCAAGGCAAATCCCTGTAGAAGACCGGCTTCTAGAAAGGAACAGACCGATTTTTCTTTACTTAGATTTTAGAAAAGAAACAACAAAATAATTCACTCAAAACTTATCATCCTTATATGATCTGAAACAACAGACATCAAGCAGTAGCATTGATGGACACTTGCCTCAAACCAACAGCACTCAGGACCACGAGACACACTCCAGCGCCCTTGCAGTTGGATTCTCAAAACAAGCGTGTCTTTTCATTCCATCAATTTCTTATTTATACAATTAAACTTCTATCTTGACCGTCAATAAAATCAATCTAAACCGTCCAAATGTTATAATAGCAAATGTTATAATAGCTTAGCATAGTCTTCGTGTCAATTTTCTCTTCATGCTCTAAGGTATATAATGCTTCCCGATGGTCTCCTACTAGCTCAAAAAGAAATACACAATTCCCTAAATCTTCATTTTGCCCAAATTTGGCATCAAAACTTTAATCTCATAGCCAAATGCCTAAATTTCTTCGTTCTAACGCGGCTTTTTTGGGCCTCATTTCCACTTCACAATGTATCCACCTGTCCTTTCCATGCTCCTCACTTCCATAGGTTTTTACGTCTGTTTCATACACCATAATTGTCAATCTACAGTGTTTGCTTCTCGGCCTTTGAATTTATGCGTAGCCGCTCCGAAAATACCTTCTTGTTTTTCCCACTTCTTGTCTGTTAACCCCGGCCCCTCGTGCTGGCTTCAGACAAATATTATGACAACTACCGTCTTTGAATAGGTAGCATTTGATTTCCCAATCTATTATTCCCGTTTCTATTGCGGCTTTTCATGTTGTAATAGCTTCCTATGGTTGCTTGAATCTAGCATCCGCCCCTTTGCCCATTTCCCCTCTTGTCCGTATCATTACACCCTAGGTATTTGTACTGCAGCTTCTTCTAGTTCTCGTCCCTAGATATTTGAACGGTTTGTGACTATTCCTGCACCAAAAAAGACTATTTTGGTTTTGTGAGATTCAATCTTAGCCCTCGTCTTTTCACGTAAGATCTCCAAGGAGTTTTAACAACCTGCTTTTGGTGGCCATCATACCCAAATCATCATATATAACATGATCGGCACCTTGGTTCCCCCAAGTGTAGGCCCGCATCCCCTTGGCCGCTTCTCGCTATAAAATCCCCGTAGGGCATCTATGTATATGCCAAACAATGTTGGGTGATAAAAGGCATCCCCTGCTTGACTCCGTGGTCGCAGTTTATCGCCCCTCCTCTTCTATCTTTGCATATACTTTATAGTACAATCTCGCACTGCCCCTACCATGTCTCTGTGCCCGATGTCTATGAGCCTCCTGTGATGAGCTTTTCCCTGGTACCGTGTCAAAGCTTTTCTCGAAGTCCACGCAAAACAACATATCACTTTCTTTCCATTGGCCCTTATTATGCTCTATTAGTATCCTGAGAGTTACTAGATGGTCCGTTGTTGAGTGTTCCGTCCAAGCCCCCTTGCTCCCCCGTGTTCTCGGGATTCCCCCCCCATTGCTTTAGTTTATTGTCTAGAACCTTTTCGTATCCACTTTGCGAAAATGGAGCTTACCATTATTGTCCCTTGTGAGTTTCCGTGTTCCTTTACTCCCCTTGTGTAGGGTATGACCCTCCTTGTATGCCCATCCGTCAGAGAGCCCGTGTGTATTATCCCGTTGAATATCTCTGCTCACCGCTTTACTAAAATGGTATTCGCACATTTTAGTACTTCCAATCGCTAGTCCATATAGGTCCGGGGCCTTGTTGTTGCCATCCCATTTAATGCTTTCATCACTTCACGTTCCAGCACCGGCACGGGCTGATCTATCATTTTGTAGTTCGGTATTGGTGCTGAAGATGCCCACATCTTATATAATTTTTCAGTATTTCTCTCCCCAACCGCTGCTCAATGCTCATTATTATCTTCACTTCCCCTATTCCCTCGCTTCTTTTCTTTAAATCCCCCGGGGAACTTGCCGGGGTGTTTTTGATTAGCTTGGCGGTCCCCCCATTGGTGTTGCATGATTCTTATTCCTCTTTGCTTTTCGGTAGCCTCGGTATATCGCTCTTTCCCTTTTGATATTTCCCTTACCTCTAAATGCCTTGACTTTCCTTCTCATTTCCTTGCATTCGTCATCGCATTGTACCATATTGAAGGCTTAAAGGCATTATTTTTCCTTCCTCTTCCTTCTTTTCGAAATTTCTAATGCTACTTTCCTTTGTTATGTCATTGGCGCATCTCCATTCTCATCCATACATGTTTCCTCCCATTTCCACTTTCCCATATCCTCCTTGATGGCTTGCGAGCGTGTCACGCTGGTTTGTTCCGAAATGTATTTTTCAGCTTCCCCGTTTTTCTCCCATATCTTTGTTCTTCATTTTGCAAAGGTTTCCCCTTCCCATAATTGTCACCGCATGGGCCTATGGCTCTCCCTCCTCCCAATTGGCCATTCTAGTGTCAGCAATTTCGATACCATGCCCGCCGTGCATGTTCGTTTTAGTATTATGTAATCTACTATACTTCTCCCATGTGCGTTGACTTGTGAATTTCCCCGATCCTGTCCATCCCGCGGCTCCATTTGCTATGATGGTCCCCTGTGGTCCATACTTCGGAAAGCAAACGGTTCCCCCTTAGCATTGATTTACGCCTTGTCCTCGGTTTATGCGATTCCCATTCTTTTGATCTTGCCGCTTGGTTCCATTGCCCATTTGTTTCGTTTATGCTTGTATTGCGCTTGCTCGACACATTTCTAGCATTTAGATCACCACCAGAGTATCATTGGTCCCTGTTTCCTTCCATTTCATCGGGCTTTCCCTAGTTCTAACAATTCTAGTTTGTCACTACTTGGTGGATAGTATGCTATGATGGATGTTAGATCTTTTTTATTTTGTAATTGAATACTAAGTACCATGTATCTTTTTTATTGACATCCCAATGTAAAATACATGTACCATTGCTACATTCTCCTTGACATATGAAGCTGAGCTTGCACTTCCTCTTCCCATTTTGAAATTCTTATCTTTTCCAAAGGGAAAATGGTGGCCCCTCCTCCTCCCATTAGCCTCTTTTATGTTGTGCTCCCATGTCTCTAGGCATATTATGTCCTTCTTTGTGTGCTCCATGAAGCCTCTCTCCAGTGCGTCCCGCAGGTGCGGTCGCAGGCCCGATGCACCATATCTTCGTCTCTTCCTGGTTTGCCCTCGGGTTTCTGTTTTGCTGTTGCCGTTCACCACTCTTCTCCGGTCACCCGGTCCTTCTTTGCCGGATTGTGCCCAGCTCCTCCCTGAGGTCCTCGATTTATTGCCTTCCCCTTTTTCGTTTCTTTCTCCCTCTGTGTTGGCTCCCTCGAGCACTATTGCTTCGTTAGTGCTCCCCACGATATCCTTTTTTTCACGGCTTTGTGTTGGTATCGTTATTGGGTTGATGTTCTCCTTCCCCTCGGTCGCTTTCCACGGTCCACATAGCCCCTCTTTTGTTCTTTTCCGGCCAGCAAATTCCCGTGTCCTCTTGTGTAGGAACACCTTGCCATTCTTGACCCTGCTGTATTCTGATTGGTTTAGTTCCTGGCTTTGGCTAGTTCCTGTACAGCCAATTGATTTGCATGATTTGTTAGAACTTCCTGAACTATGATCCCATTTCTCGGACTTTGGAACCGATCGCGATATTCTCTTTTGGTATCGGTCTACGGAGTGGTTTATATCACCTCGCTTAGCCCCCTCCATTGTCGTCAGCCCATTTGCTTTGACAATGGCTCCAGTCACTCATGAACACGTCTCTATCATACGCGGTAACTTCGGTACGTGTCCTCGTTAGGTTTCTCTCAAGTACCCCTATCAGCCTAACGTCATGCTTAATTCTATTATGTTCCTCATACTCCATAATATCGCGGTTTTATCCTATCAAAAGATTCCCCCAATCCAAATCAACATTTCCTTTTTCTAATTCAACCAACCTTTTCCATATCTTGGCTTTTTCCTCTTGATTCCGTTCATCCTTGCATCTCCTCCTTGTCTTCTCCACCCCTTCTATCCTCACGTCCATGTTGGAGATGGCTCACGGTTGCCCGTTCGACTAGTGTGTTGAGAGCATCCATACACGAGGATTGGACTCGGATGTACGTCCATCGAGCAAGAAAATCTTGAGAGGTCTTGCCGACTTACGTACCCTTATGCATTTCGCTTTTCTTTTTCTTTGATCACGCTTTAAGCCATGGTTTCTTTACGCTTTGCTGTTGTTGCTCTGCGAATCGCTGGCAAGCTCGCGTATCTTGATTTTACGCCAACTTCGATTGGGAAGGGTTGGTATCCTTATTCCGCTCGTCTATATTGCGTTGTTTTAACGGTCCTTTAATTCAAAATTATCACCGTTAATCCCACTTTGAATTGAAAGTATTATTGATGGCCCCCATTAATTATTCCTACCCCATCATTTATTTTCGCTTTTAGCCCATTTGGGTGTCTTTCTATGATGATTCCGCTATGATTGATCTCCTCCCCGCCTTTTTGGGATTTGGCGCTTGTCTTTTAGTAGTCTCCCTTAGGGTTAGTTGGAAGGTCATAACCTACCTTTTCATTGTATTTTGCTGTTCTTCCCCGTATTTTTGAGTGTCTAGTGGTCCCCGGATACCGTTGGTGGGTTTTTTTTTCCCCTCGCTATCCTCAGGTGTGCATGGAGGTGAAACCTCTCTCTCCTCCGTATCTTTTCCGTCCGCTTTATACTCTTCACGGTCCTTCGCAACATGCTTTTATGCAACTTTTCGCGATTTTTGTGTCTTTGTCGAAGTTTATAGTGGTCCGATTTACCAACCAGGGTCCAGCCCTTCGCTATCCTGGTGTCTGGCGAGGCCGAGCCTCTCCTCGGGTCCGTATCTTATTCCGTCCCGCCTTTTTACTCTTTTGGATCCCGCGATCCTCTCATTACTCATGTTTTCGCTAACATGCCGATACATAACCGGTTGGTGGTGGCCCTCGCTATCTTGGTGTGCGTACGGAGGTTGAAACTCTCTCGATCCATAAACTTTATGTACCTTCGATCACCACCCTATTCATACACATCTTCTCTGCGGTGTGTCTATGCTTGTCCCTTTACCTCAATATGAATCCCATTCATATGATAATTTGTTTGTTTTATTTTATTTTATTTTATTTTATTTTGTTTTATTTTATTTATACTCCTTTACCTTATATGTATTATGTGTTGGCTCTTATGTGTTTTCCACCCGCTGACCTTTGTTGTTCCTCGCTCCATGTGCTTTGCCTGCCTTCCTACAATTACTATGTATACCCCTTTTCGTACTTAAGGTTGTTCTTACTCGCTCTCATGATTATTTCCATTCCTATTTGTTCCTAATCGGGCCATACATCGAACCGTTATTACTCATTTCCATAAATGCTTCTTTTTACATTTTATACAAAAATTTTACGTATCTTCGAGTAGGACGTGACCGCTGCCGTCCTACCTCCCCCTTTTGATCGCATAAATTTGCAAATCTGGTTCCGCAATATCGTTATTTTTCGAATCAAACTCGGATCAACCGCTTTTTGGTCGACGACTTTGCCCCTTATTAGGAAGGTCGCTTTTTTCAGACGTTATCTTCTTTTTAATCTTTTTCTTGTTTATTATTTTATTTTATTCCTTTATCGCGTCCTTTAAAACGATCGCTGTAACCTTTTCTTTTCCTAGTTGTCTTTCATCCATGTTTGTTCTAATTGTTATAGCAATCCCTTTTATTTTTATTCTACTACCGCCTATGTTATGTATTTCCTCTAATCCTGTGATTTGCAACAAGATTGCTTCCTTCCAATTAAGAAAACTCTTTTACATTTTTACACCAATCATTTTACAAAATCTTTACAAAATTGTAGGCAGGGCCATATAATCACCTGTGCGGTGTGTTTCCCTTTTTTCTAAAACTGCTATTTTCCTACTGTTAACCCACGGGTAACCCGTCATGCAACCTGCATCTGTTCACCCAATTCTACCACTTTTTGAACTAAAGCCGATCCTAAGACTAATTATGACGGAAGTTTAAACCTAAAAGAAAAATTGCTAAGAAATATAATTTAGAAAATCAGCGGTTGTACCCAACTATTCCCCATTCTTGCGTCCGCTTCATGCCCCCTTTTCATTTTGCATAGGTCGGGCTTCTTCTTCATTGTTGTTGATGTCTCTCCCATATTCCTCTTTTCTACATTCCTGCCATAAGAGCCCTCTGTAGATATTACGGCGGGTTTTTTCAAAGACAATTGATGCATACCTTACCAAAATCAGTGACAATCAGATCATGTTGATAACTTGTTGACTTCTGCATTTCCCCTTCCATCGTAGTCGGTTTAAGCATGGAGGACCCTCACCTATCTTTGTTTCCTTGTTTCATCATTTTTGTCCGCCAAGACCCCCATCACTTCCCAAAGATTTCGATTGTATCCCATATCTTTCATAGTCCCGCATGTGATGTACTCAATCACGTAATAAACAATGCACCCGCTTGCAGCCTTTATACATGACTCCAACCCTTTTTCCAGACATTTGCAGTTATCCTCGCATATACACCATGGATTGAACTCTTCAAGTTCAGGATTCCATGGCACTGTAACATTTTCCGGACCTCGAGACCTTCGGCGCTTCCGAGGAGTGGCTCCATCCTGTTCCATTACCTTCTTGCCTTTGTCCATCTCAACGTCCGGCCTCCAGACTTTATCTATTCTCTAGCTCTACTTAAACCAATACTCACGGGATCCTCCAGGCTTCCTTCTCCGCTTCGGAGCTCCGAAGCCGATGCCTTTTTGTAGGCGTATGTGTAGTTAGGTTTTAGCGAATTCCGCCATCTTCGGATCTCGCCGAGTCTTTACGACCAGTCCCGTCCGCGACCGCCCTTAATTAATTTACGTAATTATCGCCCCGGAATATTCTTCCGAATGTCTCGTTCTCACGACTTTTCGTGATTTACCCCCTCAGATCTTTAATACTTGTCTTATCTTTCCTTAATTCCTATTATTATTCATTCTTATTACTACTATTATCATTATTTCCTAAATATAATCCTATTTTTGCACCGTAAGCTCTTAATGTCGTGTACTTGCCATCCCCTTTATGCTCCTGCATCCTCGACCTATTACACCAGTCTGTCCTAAATTGATCCCTATTGAATTTTTCCCGAATTTCCACCCTATGGTACGTTGGTTACATGTATATTTGCAATCTTTTACATACGCAGCTTGTGATGGTCCCCTTACTGTCTTACGTGTCTATTCATCCAATCTAAGTGGCCACGTAATGCCGGCAGGTCCAATTGGTGGTCGTGTATCTCCACATGCTTTCCTAGCCCTACCCGGCGCACAATACATGTCATAATACACGGGTTTGGATTTTTGAATTTTTGAATTTCTCACGACCGTTGTGTGTCCGTTATCGAATATGCCTCCGATTCCGTTGTCCCAGCCAACCTCAACCTATAGCTCTGTTAGCTATGGTGTTCTGGATCGTGACCCTCCTATTTCTATTTTATTTTATCATCATCTTTCCCTTATAAGACTACGACTAGAATCCTGAAACTCCCGGTTACCAAAGCTTTTACTGTTCCGGCAATTTTTAACATCTTTTGATAGGAATGGAGAACGACATTCCCGATTCCCCTCTACTAGTCCAGTATCCTAATTGTAATGAAGAAAACACTGATTGAAACACAAATCACATATTACTGACCTGTGCAACGCTTTCACCTCCCAAACCCCGCTTCGCTATTCGCCATCGACCTCGCCATCGCCATCGACCTCGCTATTCGCCATCGACCTCGCTATTCATGGATATGGCTAACACTTGCTGGACAGAATGAAGGTGGCCCAGAATCGGAAGTCCCTTTGGAGATGGAGGCATCAAAATTTGGATATATTTGCATCAAAAATTGAGACGTATCTAACATTGGAACTAACTTGCCTTGATGTTTTATAGCCTTATCTTACACTATAGAATTCACGTAGAGCAAAGGGCATTGTTTGCACTATTAAGTTCTGAGGTTAAATTGAAGGTGCATAATTGTCATCAATGGTATAACCCAAGGTTCATGAAAGCACTGATGAAAATTGTTGCAGAGATTGCAGAAGTTGCAAAGACCTTGTAGCTTTTCTCCGTTATGCTTTTTTGCAATTACTCAACACAGTGCTCATAATATCAATAGCTCCGTTATGCTTTTTTGCAATTACTCTGCTCAGTGCTCATAATATCAGTAGGCGCTCTTACAAATACAAGTACCATAATACAAAATAAGCTTGAGAGCCACCAAAATTCAACTGTGGTGTAGAGCACCTTGATACTAAAATATAGAAACTATACCCTCTTGCCCTCAGTTTACATATAGCTAATCCAGATATAAGGTCCCTTGCATATTGATTATGAAGGCAAGCACATTACCCCATCATAAAATTATGTCATGTGCCCATTATCGTCCTCCATTGCAGTCCAAACTTAAAGAAAGCAAACCTTTTTAACTGTTAGTTTTATCTGGAAGGCTATGTCCTGAACAATTTCAGATCTTTCTACATTCTGTGGGTTCATTAGAAATTTCCCACTACACTTGCTTTCTGCTGCTTACTGGACACACAGATCCCAATGTGAAGATGGAAATATGAGTGAAGCAATTCTTAACTAATTGTTCAAAATATAATATCATCTCATTTAAATCATGTCATCTACCTTATTGTTTTGAATACATATGTTATCTGCAATATTCGATAAAACTCCAGTCGCCTCATGAAAAATTGGTCAAGGAAGAAGTTAGCTACTTAAGGATAAAGATACTAATAGCTTGCCATTTCTGTTTTTGGATGTGCTTCATATGCCAACTGCTCACGAACTGGTGTTGGAGCTTTGCTGCAATACCAAAACAACAATGCAGTTCGAAAATATAAGGCTTTGTAACCATATTCATAAAATATCACACCTTACAAACACACAGACAAAGTAGGTAGAACTGATTCCTGGGAATGATCCAAAGGCCACAATAGAAGTAGATCCAATAGAACGCAATTTAGAAACAGTTCATTAAATTGACTGAACTGTCTTTGCACAGTCTACTTTAGTCTCAGAATCTGAAGACCACAGTTTTATGGCAATTGAAATCAGACTTGACACAGTGAAGAGCACAAACAAATTAAGAGAAAATGCCTAGAGTACTTACATATAAACTCAAAGTTCTTTTTGGAGTAGGTTTACAAAGGGGTTGTTGTAGCCATCTGTTTAGCTGATACCTAATGTAGTAAGAAAAAAAAATCCGCCTCATGAAAATGTAGAAAAGAATTCAATTCTAGCATGAAACCTCTCTGCAGGACTGTAGCTTACATAAAAATCAGTAAAGCCTTCTTCTGCGTACTCTATTTTGGCATTAGGTTCTAAATTAATTAATGCATATTGACCGCAACATGCCTCAACATCATTTTCCAATTTGCTTCAACATAAGATGGTATATAGCAGACCCATGGTAGTAGCATTTGTATCTTTCCTTCATAGATGCAGAGATCTGGCCTGACACAGATGGGAAATGCATGTTTTGAAAGGATGTTATGAACTAAGGCATACTAATGAATAAATATATAACAGCTAAAATATACCTAACTCTATGAGTCGTTTAAGCCATGCATTGAATCAAGCCACGGATCCTCTGTTAAATAAGCTCTTTAAAAACAAACGCAATTAAACTCTAATGCAAAATCATTAATTGCAATGAGTCCTACAAAATTAACAATAAAAAAGGAACAGACCTTCAAAGAAAATCTGCAGCCGAAAACTTGATAAAGAAATCCTGACAATAAGGACCAGATTCATGAGAAAAAATGAAACAGGGATGCATTTAGATATCGCTTTCTACCTGAGACCAAGACCTGGGTTGCTGCCCAGGATAAGCCAATATTCGTGAGAAGAAAACCTGATAAAGAAAACCTAATGAAAAGACCAGATTCGTAAGAAGAAAACCTGATACATCAGCACAAAAAGAGATACTTGTTCCGGCCGATTTTTGCTAGTGTTCACATGCAGAGCTCATTCGTGAAAGGAGCTACTTCCTCTGAAGATAGATTAAACCGCCCCCTCTGAAGATAGAATAAGCTGCAAGGATCTCTGATGTTATCATGAACTCTAAATAAAGATAAAATGAGCAAAAAAAATGTGGCAATAAAGATAAAATGAGCAAAAACTGTGGCTTTGCAATTGTTTTTCGATCTTTTTAGTAGTAAGAATAAAATCTGACCTTCAACAACGTCCCCTGAGACCTTTAGAACATCTCTAAAAATGACACAAACTCCGGCTCTAGTTTTAGGGCTTAGAGCTGATGATCTGCAACATATATCCAGATGGCTAATGCTATATAGCATCCTGCACACGACAAAAAGATAATATTTAGTTGGCATCACAGTGGTCATCCAAAAATGGAAGGTTGCCATCATGGCCTTCTAAGAAATGCAAACCTTACCAAATTCTAGTAGTGAATATGCAAAGGCACATAGTTACACAGTATATGCCTGTAGCAACTGTCACCTGCAACACCTTCTGAATCAAGTTTTTCCTAGATTTGTTTGTAACATAAGGAACTACAGATTATACAAAGCTCTATATTTGTTGCTTTGTGAACATATGTTGTGAACTTGTTGTGCGTGTGGTACATAAAACCCTACTGCAGAGAAAAAGAGGACCATTAGATCTACAAAGGTTCACAGTATAACATCAAGAAATGGATCTTACCAACATAGGAATGCTAGTTCTATCATGTCTTAATCCATGCTGCCATTCTCGATACCCTGTGAATAGCTATTGAATTCTATTTGCTCTATTATGTCCCTGTTTCAACCTGGC
This sequence comes from Isoetes taiwanensis, assembly GCA_021234155.1. NCBI lineage: Eukaryota > Viridiplantae > Streptophyta > Lycopodiopsida > Isoetales > Isoetaceae > Isoetes > Isoetes taiwanensis. Next base: position 11,367,121 of record JAJEKV010000037.1, read on the forward strand.
ATCCCCGGTGATAGACACTAAGCATAGCCTGAATCCAAGCGGAATGCATTACCTGTATACTAACTACATGAAATTGCCCAAGAACAAATTGAACAAAGCAAAGCAAAGCTTACTCCAAATGGCCTGCATATGGTACCAACTTGCCTGTATCATGCATCACATGCATCTTAAGAACATAAAAATGTATTCTATAAAGGCAACAACGTAAACATAGAGTGCATAAAACAAAAAGATGGAGTTTGTTGTGAACTTGCTGAGCATGTGGTACATAAAACCCTACTGTGCACAGAAAAAGAGGACTATTAGATCTACAAAGGTTCACAATATAACATCAAGAAATGGATCTTGCCAACATAGGAATGTTAGTTCTATCATGTCTTAATCCATGCTGCCATCCTTGATACCCTGTGAATAGCTATTGAATTCTATTTGCTCTACTATGTCCCTGTTTCAACCTGAGCTCAAGGATCCCACTGTAAACAATGGATTCATTAGCTGAAGCACCTCGGTACATAAAGGAAAGAAAGGTCGAAATACAAAGTCTCTTACTAAACCCTCTTAAATCTAAGAAAATGGTAAATATTAAAACATACCGTTGATGTAGATCACTGCCAGCACCTATACTATGCCCCAGAAAATCTTCAGAATGTAAGAGCCCAAAAATACATAAACTGCTCCGGCTTTCTATTACAACGATCCAAGATACTACTGCAATAACCGTCAGATTCGACATCTTGTTGGCTTTGCATACACTCTTCACAAAAAAAAGGCCACGAAATTGAGCATGCAAATAGGGGCTTCTTCCACGGGAAGCCATGACAGGCAAGCACCGAAGTCCCTCTCCCATACATAAATCTCATGATGCCAGGGAAGTGGAGCCGTTTGCAAAGGCCTTAGCATGACCGACATGCATGCTGGATGGCCACCCTGCAAAAATTTCTAAAAAGGAACGAAAGGGAAAAATAATCATTGCAAAAGAATTTTTCTCGATTTTTGGATTAACGGTTTTTTTTTTCCGGCATACAAAAACCCCAAAATCTTAGAGAAATCACTTAAAAAAAAATTCTAAAAAGTTTTCCTCCAGACCGGAAAATCCAAATTTAAACAATAGAAGATATGGTTTCTAATGGTTATATGGCTTTAGTGCTCTTTCATATATGGTTGTATATGGTTTTAATGTGTGCTCTTTCATTCGGGAGCATGTCGATGAGCAAAATGAGCTAAGGAAGCCTCAAGATTTGACATTGCCCTAGGGCTCCAATGGAGGAAGATGGCCCCTATTGTTGCACCCTTGCAATGAGATCAGATTTGCAGAGGGGCATCATAACTGCAGCTGATCATTTTGATAGTGTGAATGATGAACCGGAGATGATCATCTTGAGTTGGCATTGGAAGCTTCTTATCCAACTTGATACAATCATGTCGCAGGGAAGCTCTAGTGATTGCATTGTGTGCTCTGGGTTGTTGGAGTCCCAAACACAATTGAGATGGCCAATTAGATATATTACACACAAGAGTGGTCAAAGTTTGGAAGGCCCTATCAACAAGATACCCCAAGGCCCACCCCGTGCCATGTGGAAGAAATTTGGTTGTGGATGAGCATCCACCGACAACAAGGAAGAGGCTTATGTTTTTCATAAAGACAGCCAAGGGTGCCCAAGAGGCCTAGAAGTGACAAATATTTAGAAAGGATGGAAAGTATGGCCCTCAACCAAAGAAAACCTAGAGGCAATTAGGGACAAGAGTGTTGCAACCTAGATTGCACGGTCAAGATGCTGGTGGATGACCTCGCGTGATAAGGTCCCAATACATTGGACAGCTTCATAAAGATAGATTAATTTCATCTACCCCTTGTGTAGGAATTCCAGCCATGATGAAAACACAGGAAGGCTACTATATCAATTGAGGGGCATGAAGGTATGTATGAGAGCATTGAGATGGATTCTGGGAGCAAGTCTCATTCTACGTGAGATAATCGGGAGCAGGTTAGAAAAGGGCACAGTTTGTTCCAACATGGCAATGCACTCACTTTGAAACTTAGAGCAAATACTCAAGGCCATTGGGTGCCTTCGAGAGCTTTGGAGATACATGTTCCCAATCTATGCCCCACAAGTCGGGTGAACGAAAGCACGGTGGTGCGAGTGGTGCAAAGGTGTTGCCACAACACTATATCCAAAGGAGGCCTTTAAAGAGGTCAACTCCATCCCAGAAACCACTGGAGGTAGGCCTTTTTCAATCACATTTCAAAGAAGTTATGGAGCACTCACTTCTCGTGACGTGAGTGTCCCGCAACACATGCCATTCTCAAAGTGCAACACTTTGCATTCAACTCAAGGATACACTTGCATCAACCGGCAAGAGAAAGAAAGAATGGCAATTAGGGAGCAATTTGCAGATCACCAAAGGGACCAAATATCATGTAGACAGTTGTATTGGGCAAGTGGAGAACATTTTCCTCGGTGATGCAACCGACAAATTTTGTGTATAATTCATGATAAGATGGACCAACACAAGACTTTCTTGCCAAAGCTAGATCCTTTACCCAAAGCGTTGTCAAAACGCCGATGAAAAGTAAGTCTGGCGGGTGTCTTAACACATGGTCATGGAACCGGAACCTATGGTCATTTTGTGCTTGATCTATGGAGGGATGATCCAAACTTCCATGTGAGCTCTATTTTCAAGTGCTTGAGAACATTAGAGAAAGGATCGATAGAAGGGAGGAGGTATTCCCTTCAAAGACCCATTTTGAGGCTTTGATGGATGATCAACCGCTTTGTTACCAAAGGCGATAAAAGCTCACATCCAAGGTGTCTAGTGAATCAAGGGAGGACTTGGGATGATTTCCCCTTACTTGAGAAACAAGCGCCGAGGAGCTACGTGTTCAATTGGACAACCTGTTGGAAAGAAAACAAGAATAGATGGATGTTTGGGGCAATGTCATACTTGGACGCCCGTGGAGTATTCAAAGTTGTGAAAGTGGGATTCATGATGGTTGGGCATACGCATGATGATATAGATGCATTCTTTGGAACTTTTCTCCACCAAGTTCAAGAGAGAAAACGGACTAGTCTCCCCGAACTAATGGATGTGTTGAGAGCAAGATAACCCAATGGCTTTCTTGATGATGAGGTTGCGATTGAAATCATTTGTCGAGGATACTTGCTAGATGGTAAGGATCGGTGAAAGGATACACAAAACCACTTCAGTTCAAGTTTTGGGTTAGGATGGAATACCAATCATGCAATATAAGTGGAGACCAGTGACAAGTTGTGGATGCCCATTAAGGAATCGAGTTGTGGCAACAGGGTGCTTTCTTGGTGAAGTTCTCATTCCTAAAGGGTAGCCAAAACCACTACCTCCCTTCAAGATGGCCAAAGACTCTAGCCAACTAGTGAAGGGCATCAAGGATTATATAACGACCGGGATGATGTTCAAAATGGAAAGCACACCTCCACTCTTAAGAAAAATCAAAATGGACTTCTAATCAAGTACCGGGAGAAAGTTGTGACATGCTTAGAAACCGCACAACCATGTGGGAGGGAGCCGAGAGGCGTTCTTGCCGTAGTCAAGATGGAGGGTTCTCAACGAAAGCAAGCACGCCTAAGAATGTTCACTTGGGTCCCAACAAGGGTTCCAAGTGGTTTGTGTGAAGTAAGGCCTCAAAGTCAAGTGGTTTGATCTTCCCGAGTGGGATCCCTTTGAGGACATCAAGGAAGGATACTTGTGCTAGTAAGGCCTCCATGATGAGGATTGTCCAATATGGTTAGGGGTGGCACTCTCTCGATGTAACCACCACTATGCCCCATGGAGAGGAGTTGCGCCCGGATTCTAAATTCAATATTGGGAGCCCATTGGGGAGGCACAAGAAGGGCAACTTGAAGGAGCAATACAACGACCACGGGAGAAGAAGTGGAGGGCAAATCATGCCAATCCTCAAAGGAGGGAATTGGTGGAGTGTGTGGTATGGTCACATCCAAGTTCTCACATTGCAAAAGGACAACACACAAAGATCCCAAAAGGGAGATGGACAAAGCCATGAGCAACCTCCATGCTATATCATTGTATGAGGGTAGATAATATTGAGAAGCTTGAAAACTTTCTCAACTAGTGGTTTGTAAAATTTATGAGGAAAACAAGTAACCCAATTCTTTGTGTGTGATGTGTAATTCTATTCAAGCAATCAATTCAGAAATTTTTTTTATGGGGTATGAGTCCCATTTTCAGTCCGAGTCCCAAAATGCAAGATTTGTCCCACTTTAATTAAATACGACTTGTAAGTGTTTCTTTCTTTTGCAAAGCTGACCTTGTAACTTGCCCCCTAGAGTAATTTCGCCATTCGAGACGACTTGGCGAGGTCAAATTGCCATTCCGGAGCCTTCGCAGTGTCCGAACGACAAAACATTCAGGTTTCTACACGGTCGCCCGCAGGACGCTTCGCGGTTTGATAAGTTTCCCGGGACTGATCTTAGAATCTTTTGGACCTTCCCGAAGAAGGGCCCTTGAACGGAGGATTCAATTGTCGGAATAATTAATTGATCTTCCTATGATTATTTAATTTAAAATTCGTATACTCAATTCTAATTTTCTATTTGTTTATTATAAATGTGATTTATTTTTTTATTTTTAATTTATTTAATTAATATTTATTTAATATTTATTATTTATTAAATGTTAAATATTAAATATTAAATATTAACGCTTATTTAATATTATATTGAATACTCATATTTAATCAGTATTTTTAGCACGCCAGCCTAACCAAGCCTACAGCCTTCCTTTGCAATTCTAGGCTATCCACGAAAGCACCTCCACCTCAACAAAACCGATGTGGCATTACTTTCATCAAGTAGATCTTGAATTAAAAGAGATCGATGGCCACCTCAAAATTAGATAAGGCCATAAAATGGATACTTGAGATGACAAGCATTATTGTTAAAGGTCAAGGTAGCAACGCTTCTCTTCTTGTGTCGCGCATCCATTTAGGTCTTCCCCTAAGTCGTAATTGCAGCATACTCTAAGTCGTAATTGTAGCATACCCTAACTTCTCGAATGGACCCGAAATGATTATTTTAGGGTTTCAATAATGCACCGCCTCATTTTAATTCAATGCTGGAAATAATGGAAAACATGGGAACAAATAGCAAGAACCGGAATGGTTGAGCCCCGATCTTCCGGCCTCAAGATGCTTGGTTACCCATTATAGATTCCGTGAATGGAAATGCTTATTACTCGCTTTTCACAATCTCAATGCCGTAATCGTTTCCAAGCTCGCTTCTACCGCTTGCATTCACATTCCTTGGCTGGTACGCATTTATCGCCATCGAAGATAAAAATATGTAGATTTCTCTTGAATCACATGTTTTGTTTTCGGTTTGATAAGTTTACATTGAATGTTTTTTACATGTTTGATTAACAATCTAACGCATTTTGTGGTTTCTCTCGCTACATTTGGTCCGCTTTCATTTTCTTGTTTGGCTTCATGTTGCAAATCGGGCTTTTTCTTGGTTTCCTAATTTAAATATCTTTTTGTGGGTTTTTGTAAAACGCAGGTCTTGGGGACTCTTGGTTGGTTGGTTGCATTTTGCTAGCAAATGTATACCCCGCTTCAAACGCTTCCAGATTTCTTAGAGAACTCCCGTCTTCGGTATGGCTTTGCCTTCCTCGAAAAAGTCTTTCTCTTCATGCATGAACTTTTACTGAGTTCTTTTTTACACCAATACATTTTCCATCTATAGATTAAATAAGAGCATCGAGATAAAATGGCGCCGTTTTCCATCGCTGCGGGATATCGGCCAGCTAATAGTACTGATTGTCCGGTCATGACGTGTCTTCATTAATTTGTTACCGTCTTTGGAGTCACTGCGTAATCCATAATCGCTTCATGACTAATTAGCATGTTGTGGAACATAGTTTAGTTTTTCCTGGATTATGGGGCCTTAATACTACATTCGCCAGGAATCAAGCTATCGAAAATGCCCGAAAGAAATGTCATCTCATTTGCTATTCGCCTCATATGAGCGTAAAACCATGTGGATTATCCCGAAGTTCATGCTTTAAATCCCCAATTTTTGCGTGAATTAACTGATACATGCCTCACACCTCCAAAAACCCAATTAACATCTTAAATACATTGTCCAAATTTTCCTTTGTTAGCATGTCCCGATGTAGATGGAAGTAGATATTGTGAAGTACCGCGTGACTTAATCCAGCATGTCTATGATTAATGCTACACGCATAGAATGCTTTGTATGTAATTGGTTAGCATGCTTTAGACAAACTTTGAAGAGTGGATGAATAAGGGCAACAAGGAAGTGACAAGATTTTTTAGTTCGTTCTTGCAAGCTGGCAAAGTTATTCGTGATGAAGGAGAACAATTGCATTGTCTTTATGTGCCTTCATAGTGCCTTTATCTGGTAAAAACCCAACATCCAAGCCAAGACTTCTTTCATTTACTTGGTGCAAATATTTAAGCTCTCATTCTATGTGTTCACCAAGAGTTTCTATTACAATCAAAGCCTTTTAATTCTTCGATATTTACCACGCATAAACTGTGCTTTAATCATGCATATAACATGATGCTGGAAGTTGCTCTAGTCGCACCATTCTAGATAGGCTGCAAATCCAAAATAGGATTATGACTTTGAGGATTCATTGAGAAGGAGTTTCACGGTCATTATTACTTAATGCAAACAGATCTCGGAGAGTCGGTTAGGGGTCTCATCCTAAACCATCCTTTTGCTATCTACTTTCAAACTTTAGCGCTGACTCATAAGATAATCCAAAGATTACTACTAAATTTAAATCGCCTAGAAAGGAAACCGAAGTTTGGCTAAAAACGAAATAAACAAAGTGGATAAATCAATTGATTTTTAGTTTTATGCATGCACCGATCTAAAGTGTATGTCTTTTTTTTTTCTAAGCATGTTATATCTAGGTCTGAACTAGTGTTGCTATTGGTCTGAATTTGAGATAGAACTACTACTTTACATTGCATGCCTTGGTATATTAGTTGGACTTTGGAGGAACTTGCATAACGCTAGTGTTTATTTACCTTCGAAATGCCTGCCATATTTCAATTATTATATTTTTATTACAAACTTGGGAGAACAAGGTGGAGCAAAGCCGTCGGCCATGATAAAACTTGGTTTCCTTGTGATAACTTTTAAAACCAATGTCTCTTCTCGGGTTTAAGACCCTCCGCAATAACTCTAAGAATGATGTCCCGAATAAATTATGAAGTTCCATGAATAGTCGCAACATCCCGAGAAAGGGTTTGACAAATGCACTTGTAAATACCTTATCTCAGAACTATTCCACACGAGGGCACTAGAATTTATTAAGAGGGCATCACATACTCTTTCAGTAGCCGCTGTTTGCACTCATTAGCAGATCGTAGTATCCGGTATGGTCACGTCTTGGAGAGCCTTAGTCTCTTTCAATCGTTTTTTTCATCTCCTCAAGTGTTGTTTGTCTTGTGTTCATCTCAAAGTATGTAAGGCATTTATGTCCACAAAACTATTGAAAATCATAATCAACTTGATATCAGATCAACAAGTTGTGCTTTGAAGCAAATCTTATATTCAAGGATTCTTTTTAAATTTGTGACCTTATATCCAACTTTACAATCGCCTCAGACGATAAATGTGATTGACTGCATGACATAAGAACGCCCAAAATCGTCATTTGGTGAGAAAGGAGCTTTACATCACAATGGTTGTCCATTATTTATTTGCCTCATCCCTAATGAAGCACTAAACATCCTCAGAAATGACGAAGCATTAGTGTACACTTTGAACATTGCTATATCGCTTGGCCACTTACTTTATCTAAGTTTAAATGTTGTCCATTTCCAAATGTTGTCCCTTTTATCGCTAATTTGATTGGAACATGAATATATACATTGATGTATACTTGTACGCTTTGACAACATTCTTTATGATCGCCACTTTTTTTCCTCGAACCTTTTCTCAAGGGTTTTAACCCTACAAGAATAAGTTTGTCAAGGCCTGTATCCCATAGCCGCATTGGCCTCAAAACGATAAAAATCATTCTCATTCTCATTCTCATTCTCCATTTGTTGGGAACAATTAGCTTAAAGTTTCACTATGAAAGACAAGTGTTTGATCACACAAAAGAATTATAATCGGTAAGACGCTTTGGGCCATTTTTAATATTGGGTTGTGCCATTCCTGTAGACATACACTTTTAGAAACATAATCCCCAACCATTCCCTAATTCAACTCAGAACCATAAACCATTGAAGAAAAAAATATGAGCCCCCAAAAACAACAACCATTTCATAGTTCCATGAGAAACCATATGCCATTTCAAAAGATTTAGAAATATACTATTACTATTAATCTGGTGTCTGACGCTGTTTCGGGCATAAATGCATTCTATTGTAGGAATTTCCTATATGGAGTTCTATGACTTCCACTTTGAGTCATATAAATATAGAGCAGTATAATAAAATGATATTGTCTAGCCTTTCAAATGAGAGGAAGTGTATGAACTTTGGGGTTAGCTCATTGTTTTGTATTATCTTATTGTATGCTGGACATGATTCTAAAAGAGGGCATTAATATACGTTCAGGGTATTGACTTGCTCTAGAATTCGACATATGCAATATAGAAATTGTACTTGTATAGGTTAGCTAATGTAATCAATTAGAGAAGCCAAAACCAGAGTTCTAAGAAGTTGCAAAATTCAAAGACATTATATAAAACTTACAACACAACCAAAGATATTACAACAAGCTCATATATCCCCGCCTTTCCAAAACTATAAATACTGGTACCTTAAACGCAGCTTAGCTTTCAAATGGTTTTAGTGCTCGTGAAAAGATAATTCAATTATCTTTTATTCACTCATTCGGCATCCACTACCATGACCTTAAATTTCCCCGCTTCTTTATCTTCTACTACTTCCGGCGTGCTCATGGGCTTTTTTATTTTAACAAGAACACCAACTCGAGTGCATGCGATTATCTCAAGAAATCCCAGCCTATCCACGTGTCTAAAAATTTGATAATGACACGCAACATGCCGTTGGATTTTGATTCAGTGAATGCTACGGTTGAGAAAAAATAAGCCAGGATGCCGCTAGAACGTCGCGTCTCTTTTCTGTTCCGTTGTTTCTCACCCTAACTAAGTGCCGTTGTTTCTGTTGTAGCATCCAATCCTTCCTCCCTTCCTTGGCTTAACCTCGTGTAAAATCATCAATTTCGTTTCTATGTTTTAGGGATGTGCCTCTGCCATTTTGGACACCTTATGTTTGATGGAGGAGTTTGAGGTTTCAATGGTGGCACCAAAGTCTGGCTGCTTCCGGAGCCACCCTTTGTTTTTTTTTTTTCTCTTCTATCGATCTATTCATAGATCAGCAGATCGGCTCAAATTGGAGCTCGCAGATGCCTCTATGGGTCGCATCGATTTTACCTAATTTATGTAGGACGCCATGCTTTCTTTTTCTTAGGTGATCTTTTCATATGTCTGGCTCCCACCCAGATCTAATCTACCTGATATTTCTGCAAGGGATCACCTGGAATGAGAGTCATGAGCTGCCACCACAACTATCGAATCCTACAGCGTAAGCATTTCAATCTCCAGTTTATTTAGATTTTGGATCTAGGAAATCTACTGTAGACATTTGCTGAACATATAAATAGTGGGTTCTGGTCATCTAGATGGTGGTTCTGGTCTAGTTATTTTGGGCCTCCAGCCACTTGGCTTTGTCATTCTCAAAACATGTGAACTTCCCAGACAAGCAATAATATCCTTTATAAAATCACATTTGTATTGCCATGTCCAGGGCCACATACAAAGTTGCCGCAAGAGAAGCTAAAAGGTTATTCAAACAAGCAATGAATCCCATTCGAGATTGGCAATTGTCAACTCCTAGCTTTTGCATTTTACTACGTTTCTAGCCCGCCTTTTAAGTGAAGTCTTTCTAACCTTATGCTTGCATTGTGCATTTAAATATTATTTCAAGTAGCCTAGAGACATTGTGTTCTGGCTGGAATGATGAATGCAGTGTCAACACCTGCCATTGATCATCTTGAATATGGGGAAGTCTCTACATTTCTTGGCATTAGGTCAATAGCCCATCCTGATGATCATATAGCAATACCACAAATAGTTCATGTACAAACTGGGACTATGAAAGAATGGACACATGGAAGGAGGATATCTCATTTATTTTGTAAATTTCAGAACTAGACATAGCTGAGCCTTGATTTCCTTGGGTGGTTCTCAAGCATTCTAGTAGCAGGGATTCTGAGGCTCGTTTCTTCCCGTGTTTCTATATTGAAAATACTCTTGGAGGAAGTAGAGACATTGAAGACTAAGCTGTTTAGCACAAAACTGAACGAAGTACAACAA